>NQII01006734.1:32934-89851 GCA_002778355.1 Clitarchus hookeri
CAACGCTACCTACCACGCCACGAAGGCGGCCATATTTTGTGGTAACAAAATAATTGTTTGCTCTTTGGTTGGATTAAGCCTGTGCTGGGTGGTGCCAGGACTCTAAGTGTTTGTCCACAATTACGCTATTTTATTATATTTCGCGAATTCTGTCTCAAAGGGACAATTACACAAAAAAAATCATACCCTTAAAGGTATTCCTTTCCCAACTTATTTAGGCCAGTGAGCCCGCATTTAAAGACACCCACCTTGTCCTCAGCTATAGAGCTTGCAATTTCAAACTCGCTCCTACTGGGGTTATTTAATATTTTATATGAATTGGGCTTCGTAAAAACTGTTACATGGGAACCACTCACTGTTCTGTAGCATACCAGAGAAGGTTATACACTTCTGGGCAGAGAAAATACACCATAAAGGCGTGAATGCAGGATCATAAAACGTGCAGAGCAGATGTACATATTTGCCTGTTATAAATTTAATTGCCATTTTTGGCCAATCTCACGTACCGCTCGCGTGATATAGTGTTACGAACTAGGCAGACAGCCAGCGCGTGAAGTTAGTATTTAAAATATCGTCATGGTTGCGCGAATTATTGTTTTGGGTATTAATATGTATGGAGAACGATCAAGGCGTTGCAATGCCTTTAAGGTACCTTCGTATGCAATTCCGTCAAATGAATGAGTTCGCGAGAAGTTTCAACGTAGGTCTCCGTAGTGTCCGTTAGCCTTTGCGACGTATTGCGGAAGAAACGCAACGTATTGCCGCAGCCGTCAATCTCATTTATCGACAGTTGTCTCAGGAAGTAATGTGTATCGTAGTGGGACTGGAGCTCGGAGATGGACGTTACAGCGCACAGATTGTCGTATCAGACGCCACGTCGTAGCACACTCTCTATCCACTATTGGAGACATTTTGCGAAGTGTGCAAAGACAGTTTCGATGCACCAATACAATACCAACATAGACAGTGTCGAGCCGATTGGCCGGGACAGGTTTGTTTTCAGCCGTCCGTTGCAATCAAAGATGTGTGTGCTTTTTACACGAAAAAAAACAAGAAGGCATTTTTTGTGAACTAGATCATACTACTCAATAAACCATAATCAAAAGTTCATAAATGCTGGCGGTAAAAACGTTTTCTGCGGTAAGGGGGTGGCCAATCCTGGTATTTTAATTACATTGGGAGATATAAATGAGAGTTTGTTCTTAGGTTGAGAATCCCGGTAACATAAAACAATGCTCGGATAATTGTAATTGAATTCCACGCAAAAGTACTGTTAAAAAACTCGCTTTTCAAGGGCTAATATTACCATAATATTCAGTTTAGGTAGAACGTTCCCTGTATATTTCCCCCTTGATTATTCATAAAGAATCGCCTTACGAAGTTTGTAGGTTGAATTCTGTTCCATCATGTATAAAAAAATGTGGAATTACCATACACGGAAACTATTAATATAGTCCCGTCACTGTACACAAAAATGACTTCTAGGGTAACAAATACGTGTTATTAAATAAATGAATTAGACGTTTCATTTCAAGAACATAATTACGTCACGTAATGTTACATCGTATAATCTAAAATAAATATGATACGGATTAGTGATAGTCATTACAGTGAAAATTTATTTAATGTCTTATAACAAGAAATACATGAATGGGATGTCTTCTCGCGTTCGAAATACTCGCGCACACGAGTTATCAGTACCCTGCTTTGCGACCGTAACACTTACAACTTTACCACCCGTACAACCTTCGGTCATTGTGTATTATCTCAAACAGATCTCCGCACACGATAACCCTTGAAACATTGCTGGTGTATATGACAACACTGGATCTGTGCCCCCCTCCTGTGTTGGGCAGAATTGGTGCTTCGCGAGTCCTTTTATCTCACTATTTCACTAGGGTAGCGGGAGCCAAGTACGTTCTTAGGCCGAAGCGACGATAATTACATCTTGCACTCGTCATTTTAGGAGAGAGTGCTACGCGAAAATTTTATATTAAATCTAACTCTCTCAGAAAATAGTGAACTGATTTACAGCAAATTAAGTGCGCAACTTTTCTGTTTCAATATGTATATATATACAGTATATATATATATATATTTTTTTAGACATCAGTTTTTTTTAATTGCTGTCTTTCTAAATGTTTAGGGAAGTATTAAACAAGTATGGATCAATTAGATTAATTAAAATCGCACAATTTGTATACTGACAACGCCTTTGAGAGCAATAATTTTAATTGTTAATATTCCGTTTCCCTTTCCTTTTGGAAGAAATAGATACGGTAGCTGAAATTATAACACTTGTATATGGCCACTTAAGAAGCGTCTCAACTAATTTCGCAAAAAATATTATGTGTGTGGGTCATAATACGGAAGACGTCGTATACGAAAGGAATTTTCTTTTCATACACTTATTTACGAAATAGCAACAATACATTGCTTTAGGTGAATATGTAATATCTCTGGGATTACTAAATGAATTCAAACACTTTTTACTTGCAAATCCGTATACAATAACGGAATTCATTAATAAATAAACTCTTTCAAAAGGTTTTTTCTAAAATATGTTAATTTAAAGGCGTACATTTTAGAATTAGGAAACCATAAGCTGTTTTCCACCTATTTCTGTAAGCAAATAATTTAATGGAAGTTGGTACATTTAGAGGTTGTTAACACATATGCTTATTTTCAAAATGATAGCCCTGATAACTTTTAGCTTGAAATGTTATCTCCGGAATTATTTAACATAGTAAATGTATACTTTTAATACTGGGAATAACTGCTGATAAGAAAACTTCAATTATTGACCACATTACACCAATTTATGCATGCAGTTTATAGGAGCTCGACATGTATGTTGGAGTTTAACGGATCGCATGAAGTGTTCTTAAATAACTGACCCTTAAATTTTACTGAACCCTATCAAATATATAAACTTCTAACTGATTTGAAACAAACGATTTATATTTACAATATCCAGCATGTGTGTTTTGTTTGTATATGTGAACATACGTGTGTATGTTTATAAATATACATGTCTTATTTATTTTGGAAATAAAAGCTTACGAAACATTCCTGCTATCTTTCTATTTGAACTTATTTGAGCGTGGATGCACTTTTGAAGAGTTTTGGCTGCTTTAAAACAAACTTTATTTAGGTTATATAGTCTTATTTTTGAGCGAAAATTATTGATTGGAACTAAAATATTTCTCAGGCACTTATTGTTTTAATCATAAATAACTCTGGAGGGGGAAGGTGGGTGCATCGCCAAAAATATCGTACACGAGACAAATGTTAATTTTGTAAGACTGGGAAATTTCTAGAAATCTTTTGGTTAGTACTATCTATTATATTTTGACGTACTCTGAAGTACATAGTGTTGAGCTACCTATAACTTTAATAAAAACACTTAGGAATATAAAATTCGGGTAAAGGAAAGCTACTTGTTATTTTTGCAGCCGACATCATTTTCCGTATGGCTTAACGTCTCTTGGACAGTTAAGTCACTTGATAGGAACAAAAGCATCGCACAATCACGATCTTGAAAGGAAAAAGCCATGGCCTGTAATAAGGCACTGTGTCATAATTCACATGGAATTATTTCGGAAATACGTAAATAAAACATTTTAAAAAATGATGACGGGCTTGCAAACGCCGCGAGCTTACTTTTCCCAAATGAGTGCGTGACAAATGCGACAACGTCTTTGAAGTAAGCCTAAGTAGGGGAAATTGTGGCGAACATACATATATATATATATATATTATGCGTCTGCATTATTTGTGTGTACGTAAATACATACATGCATATATAAATGTATTCATACATTCATACATACGAGCATAGATACGTACACACGTGCATGCATATATACACACATAGGTACATATTCATATAGCAAATTATAAAATAAATTCTCGGGACTTCCGAAAAAAAGCTTATCTTCAGGGCGAAATTGTCGATTTGATCGTCGTAGCACCAAACGTTTATGAAATATTGGCAAATTATTTACGTAAACATTTAGGAATATTTTGTAAAAAGAAACTCGACGTTTTTCCAAATTTCAAGCGTTTAACTCAAATGGTGTAGAAATATAGTTGCGTTAGAAAGCAGGGCCCAACGACATACTTTATTTTTCCATCCGATGTTCTCAGCGAAAGTTATAATAATTTCAGTTTCCAGTTTAATATGCGGGTACATCCCTGACCCTATTATACCAAATGCCCTAGATAGAAGCGTTTTCGTTCGCTTTTACAAATTACCTGCAACTCTGTAGAATACCGTCAGAATTCTATCCCTCTCTCCAAACCATCGATCGTCCAGGCAGCTCCATCGCTCGCAAGTGGCACACAGAATGTCATTTTGATGGAACTATGGGACTTAGTTACGTGTTACAGTTTACAGTGTAATTTCTGCATAATAGCTGCGATACTTCTTTACAGGATGAACTGGATAAATGAGAGGAGCAAAGTGTTCTCTCCCTCTACTCATGACACTAAAGTCTTTGGACATCTCACTTTTTAAAATGCTCCACAAACGGATTTACTGCATTTCATTACCTTATCTTCACCAATAATCAACATTGTCTTTCAAGTTGAACTCTTACTTTCCTGCTTTTAGTTCGGTATTGAGTAAAACATTATTACCTACAATTTTTTTACATGTTAATTGAATGTGTGATTATAAAACAAATGAAAGAGAAAAACGCAATTTATATTTCCAGAATTATGTGACAGGTGTATCCAGATATATCATGAGACCATATGAATTCAACTGCAAAATAAATCGGTCTGGCTCAGCGCAAAATAGCTAAAAGTATATAATCTGTTGGAAAATGTACAAGCAATATTGGAGTAGAGATTCCTCAAAAATGCACTGCAATGTAGAAAGCTACCTTGCTGAATAAGATAATGCGAAAGCTAGAAGAAGTTAAATTTCTCTGTTGCCCTAAATTGTTAATATTTCCCTATGATATATTATGTGGATCGTAATAATATTCTGTCTCTCTTTCTCTCTCTACTTCTCTCTTCCCTACTTCCCCGCCTCCGTCACAGCGGTCCATGTATTTCATTAGTTTATAAAACAAGTATATTTTTCTATTGCAAACAACTTTTAGTGTATTACATATTCTATACCCAAAAATAGATACATTGAAAGTGTCTAAATCTATTTTCATTAAGTAGTTTAATTTCGACTGATTTTTCTCAAGAATTTTTAGGATGGCTGCCTGTTTTCCATATTTTGTCTGGTACGTACTTATTTATTCAACGTTTAACCTTGTGTTTAATAACGTATCTTCAGCTCTAAATGGCAACTAAAAAAATTTAGGTCAGAATATATATATATATACATATATATCCAACAATTATGGATAAAAGCGAAGTACCGCGCTAATGCCAACTATACCGTTCGTGCTGGCATTTCAACAGTATTATTATGTTGTATTGCGGAGCTGTTAGTACAAGATGTGTCTGCATAAGCCACAGTACGGAACTATATGTAAGATTATGGACAGTGTGTTACGCTACAATAGGCTGGAAAGAACGCAGCGTATAATGTGCATGTTCTTCTCATGCAAACGGAGGAATTTCTCAAATATACCTCAAAGAACTCGTATCGAGGATATTTTGCGAGTGATGTTTATCCGGCAACTGCCAAACTCCAACGATGGTGTCTCAAGCCTTGCACGATCCACGAAGTGTCAGTTCCACGTTCAAGCAGAGGATTCGCCTGGCAAGAAATGTCATTCGATCCTCCGTCGAAGGACGTCCGACGAGTAAAGCGCTACGGAAAGATTGTTATTTAACCGTAATCGTTAGACGACGCAGTTGGAAAACAGCAGACTTCCGTGGAAGGAACCTGAGAGCAACTATAGGGACGAGCATGTCCAGAGGTACTGTATACCGACACCTGCGCCAAGTAGGACTATATACCCGGAGGTCTACTATGAATGTTACCCGCAAAACTGCCCTCTTAGCATGGTGTAAAGAACACGAATTGAGAACAGTGGGCCTATTTCCTGTTTACTGACGAGTACAGATTCAGTCTTCATAGTGATTCCCTTCGTGATTACATGTAGTGAGTTTGGGGGAGTATGTGTAGTTCAGCTAACATAATTAAGAAGGGGCATTATTAAGACGACAGCATCTTGGTTTTGAGAGGCATCATCCCTCCACGTGTCTTATTGTACCTCTGTAACGGACATTACCCGTTCTGATTGGTCAACAAGTTCCTCCGGTCTCAGTTGAGCGTGTTCTCAGTATTTGAGTCTGTTTAACTGCACGCATTCTTGTTCAGAGTGAATGCTTCATACTGACTCTTTACTACATTAGTACAAGTCGGTGGTTTTGCATAGGTCATGTCGGAAGTTTGTACTCAACTATTTCCAGATTAACTTTTGTGTGCAGTTTGGCAAAAGTATGTCATTAATGTCTTCGGATGTGCTCTTTAACTAAAATGGTACAGTTTCTTGTTTATCGTGTTGGTAGAAATGCACTTACTTATATTATCCATATTTCTGTACATAAGTGCACGACTAAAAGCTACTTTCAAATAGCCAAAATATCTAAATAGCTGTTCATTGCAGTAAAAAAAATGATTGCTCTAAATGCGACCAAAAAATGTCAATAAGATTTTTTTTAATTGTGCTAACAGTAATCCCGAAAAGGCTGTCTGCATTAACTTACGAGATTATCAAATCATACCAACTTGTTGAGTAATAGTTTCTCGTGAGTAAGTTAATAAAAATGTTTCAAGGTAACTGTGCGGAATAATCATAAGTACGTAATAAGTATAACTTTATTAGGTATAATTAACGAATTCGATATTATTCTAAATGATTTTTCTGGATGTACATGGAAAATTTACCGAAGGTCTCTTTTATAATACAAGACCTGAGGCGAATATGGCCCAGAAGTAGGGTGGTATGAAAAAGTGAATTTGGTAAAAAAAATAATAACATAAACTTGTACCAAATTTAAAATTATAGTTTGTGATTTCCATTTCAGTTTCAGTGTGAAATTGAAAAATTATATACTTACAAGAATAACAGTAAAATATTGAAAAATTTAAGTAAATTTCAGTTTATTCCTTTAGTTACTCTCGTATCTGTAATAATAAAAATTTTATGAATTCAGTTAGTAAAAAAATATTTAGTTATTAAGCAGCAATTTTTAATACTGGGTTTTTATTTTCGAACCAGATTCTTTCTAAAACTGCTTTGATAATCTTCACTTAAATACACATAAGTAAAATAAAAAGAATTAATATCTCACTGAATATAACCTCATTTTGGCGGAATATAACAAGAGAGGGGATGTTTTCTCACGGTGTCATGTTTGTACTTTGCATAGTTTCAGAATATGGGTTTATACGCAAAACTTTTTCATGTACAGAATATTTTGTGATGAAATTGGAATATCGTAAATTGAGATTTAGGAGCATCAATATAAATGTTTCATAAAGATATAGCACACATGATATGGCCTGTTTTATGTGCCTCCTATAATCATAAACAACTTTCTTATTATGTTTGGGGCGTGTAAACACCAATATTTTTTCCATAAATCATATCCAGCTAAATATTTTATGACCTAGAAGAAACAGTATATATAGGAAGTATTGTATGAAACGTATTTCAGTAAACATATAAGCTAACATTCATTAATACGACATTCTTCTCGCTGCACATCTCCTAATTTTGAAATTTTTAGTAAAGAGTAAAGTTTACTAAAACCAGATTCCGGAAAGAAGCCTATACTCTACTGCTAGTCAACACGGGATACATGAAAACAAAAAAAAATCCAAAATCAACGCAACTGAACAACGATTTAAACCTTACGTTATAATACAACAAAGTTATTCGCTTATTTTCAAAACAGTTCTACGTTGTCCACTTGAGCCCACGATCTAAGTTTAGTAACTCGTCACAGTGTGTTAAGTTAACCTGACACACTTCCTTCATCGGCGAAAATCAGCACAGCAGACCACTGAACCTTGAAGTGAACCGCAGTTGTTTATATGTGTAGGCAAACAAATGATCGCGTTGAACTTAACTGAAAGTCGAGATCGACTGAAATGTTTCTTCGTTGAACATTTTTTTAACTTTGTCTACGTTTACACTACTGTTCATACAAAGGCTAGAAATTGCGGGAGCTCCTAATTACAGTCAGTTCCGAAACAATTGTTACCGAGTACGTGTTCAGATATTGAGTCATGCTTCATGTATAGCTCCATCCAACATCTGNTTCAGTTTCCAGTTTAATATGCGGGTACATCCCTGACCCTATTATACCAAATGCCCTAGATAGAAGCGTTTTCGTCCGCTTTTACAAATTACCTGCAACTCTGTAGAATACCGTCAGAATTCTATCCCTCTCTCCAAACCATCGTCCAGGCTNCGCTTTTACAAATTACCTGCAACTCTGTAGAATACCGTCAGAATTCTATCCCTCTCTCCAAACCATCGTCCAGGCTGCTCCATCGCTCGCAAGTGGCACACAGAATGTCATTTTGATGGAAGTATGGGACTTAGTTACGTGTTACAGTTTACAGTGTAATTTCTGCATAATAGCTGCGATACTTCTTTACAGGATGAACTGGAGAAATGAGAGGAGCAAAGTGTTCTCTCCCTCTACTCATGACACTAAGGTCTTTGGACATCTCACTTTTTAAAATGCTCCACAAACGGATTTACTGCATTTCATTACCTTATCTTCACCAATAATCAACATTGTCTTTCAAGTGGAACTCTTACTTTCCTGCTTTTAGTTCGGTATTGAGTAAAACATTATTACCTACAAATTTTTTTACAACATGTTAATTGAATGTGTGATTATAAAACAAATGAAAGAGAAAAACGCAATTTATATTTCCAGAATTATGTGACAGGTGTATACAGATATACCATGAGACCATATGAATTCAACTGCAAAATAAATCGGTCTGGCTCAGCGCAAAATAGCTAAAAGTATCTGTTGGAAAACGTACAAGCAATATTGGAGTAGAGATTCCTCAAAAATTCACTGCAATGTAGAAAGCTACCTTGCTGAATAAGATCATGAGAAAGCTAGAAGAAGTTTAATTTCTCTGTTGCCCTAAATTGTTAATATTTCCCTATGATATATTATGTGGATCGTAATAATATTCTGTCTCTCTTTCTCTCTCTACTTCTCTCTTCCCTACTTCCCCGCCTCCGTCACAGCGGTCCATGTATTTCATTAGTTTATAAAACAAGTATATTTTTCTATTGCAAACAACTTTTAGTGTATTACATATTCTATACCCAAAAATAGATACATTAAAAGTGTCTAAATCTATTTTCATTAAGTAGTTTAATTTCGACTGATTTTTCTCAAGAATTTTTAGGATGGCTGCCTGTTTTCCATATTTTTTCTGGTACGTACTTATTGTGTTTAATTACGTATCTTCAGCTCTAAATGGCAACTAAAAAAAATTAGGTCAAAATATATATATATATATATATATATATCAAACAATTATGAATAAAAGCGAAGTACCGCGCTAATGCCAACTATACCGTTCGTGCTGGCATTTCAACAGTATTATTATGTTGTATTGCGGAGCTGTTAGTACAAGATGTGTCTGCATAAGCCACAATACGGAACTATATGTAAGACTATGGACAGTGTGTAACGCTATACTAGGCTGGAAAGAACGTAGCGTATAATGTGCATGTTCTTCTCATGCAAACGGGGGAATTTCTCAAATATGCCTCAAAGAACTCGTATCGAGGATATTTTGCGAGTGATGTTTATCCGGCAACTGCCAAACGCCAACGATGGTGTCTCAAGCCTTGCACGAAGTGTCAGTTCCACGTTCAGGCAGAGGATTCGCCTGGCAAGAAATGTCATTCGATCCTCCGTCGAAGGACGTCCGACAAGTAAAGCGCTACGGGAAGATCGTTATTTAACCGTAATCATTAGACGACGCAGTTGGAAAACAGCAGACTTCCGTGGAAGGAACCTGAGAGCTGCTATAGGGACGAGCATGTCCAGAGGTACTGTATACCGACACCTGCGCCAAGTAGGACTATATACCCGGAGGTCTACGATGAATGTTACCCGCAAAACTGCCCTCTTAGCATGGTGTAAAGAACACGAATTGAGAACAGTGGGCCTATTTCCTGTTTACTGACGAGTACAGATTCAGTCTTCATAGTGATTCCCTTCGTGATTACATGTAGTGAGTTTGGGGGAGTTTGTGTAGTTCAGCTAACATAATTAAGAAGGGGCATTATTAAGACGACAGCATCTTGGTTTTGAGATGCATCATGTTGGGCGCATTCACATCCCTCCACGTGTCTTATTGTACCTCTGTAACGGACATTACCCGTTCTGATTGGTCAACCAGTTCCTCCGGTCTCAGTTGAGCGTGTTCTCAGTATTTGAGTCTGTTTAACTGCATGCATTCTTGTTCAGAGTGAATGCTTCATACTGACTCTTTACTACATTAGAACAAGTCGGTGATTTGGCAAAGGTCATGTCGGAAGTTTGTACTCAACTATTTCCAGATTAACTTTTGTGTGCAGTTTGGCAAAAGTCTGTCATTAATGACTTCGGATGTGCTCTTTAACTAAAATGGTACAGTTTCTTGTTTATCGTGTTGGTAGAAATGCACTTACTTATATTACCCATATTTCTGTACATAAGTGCACGACTAAAAGCAACTTTCAAATAGCCAAAATATCTAAATGGCTGTTCTTTGCAGTAAAAAAAAAAGAAAGGATTGCTCTAAATGCGACCAAAAGAGTCAATATTTTTTTTTTTAATTGTGCTAATAGTAATCCCAAAAAGGCTGTCTGCATTAACTTACGATATTCTGAAATCATACCAATTTGTTGAGTAATAGTTTCTCGTGAGTAAGTAAATAAAAATGTTTCAAGGTAACTGTGCGGAATAATCATAAGTACGTAATAATTATAACTTTATTACGTATAATTAACCAATCCGGTATTATTCTAAATGATTTTTCTGGATGTACATGGAAAATTTACCAGAGCTCTCTTTTATAATACAAGACCTGAGGCAAATATGGCCCGGAAATAGGGTGGTATCAAAAAGAGAATTTGGTAAAAAATAATAATAATAACATAAACTTGTACCAAATTTAAAATTATAGTTTGTTATTTCCATTTCAGTTTCAGTGTGAAATTGAAAAAATATATACTTTAAAGAATAACATTTAAATATTAAAAAATTTAAGTAAATTTCAGTTTATTCCTTTAGTTACTCTCGTATCTTTAATAATAAAATTTTTATGAATTTAGTTAGTAAAAAATATTTAGTTATTAAGTAGCAATTTTTAATACTGGGTTTTTATTTTCGAGCCAGATTCTTTCTTAAACTGCATTGATAATCTTCACTTAAAGAGACATAAGTAAAATAAAAATAATTCATATCGTACTGAATATAACCTCATTTTGGCGGAATATACAAGAGAGGGGATATTTTCTCACGGTGTCATGTTTGTACTTTGAATAGTTTTAGAATGTGGGTTTATACGCAAAACTTTTTCACGTACAACAGATTTTGTGATAAAATTGGAATATCGTAAATTGAGATTTAGGAGCATCAATATAAATGTTTCATAAAGATATAGCACACTTGATATGGCCTGTTTTATGTGCCTCCTATAATCATAAGCAACTTTCTTATTATGTTTGGGGCGTGTAAACACCAATATGTTTTCCATAAATCATATCCAGCTAAATATTTTATGACCTAGAAGAAACAGTAAATATGGGAAGTATTGTATGAAACGTATTTCAGTAAACATATAGGCTAACATTCATTAATACGACATTCTTCTCGCTGCACATCTCCTAATTTTGAAATTTTTAGTAAAGAGTAAAGTTTACTAAAACCAGATTCCGGAAAGAAGCCTATACTCTACTGCTAGTCAACACGGGATACATGAAAACAAAAAAAAATCCAAAATCAACGCAGCTGAACAACGATTTAAACCTTACGTTATAATAAAACAAAGTTATTCGCTTATTTTAAAAACAGTTCTACGTTGTCCACTTGAGCCCACGATCTAAGTTTAGTAACTCGTCACAGTGTGTTAAGTTAACCTGACACACTTCCTTCATCGGCGAAAATCAGCACAGCAGACCACTGAACCTTGAAGTGAACCGCAGTTGTTTATATGTGTAGGCAAATAAATGATCGCGTTGAACTTAACTGAAAGTCGAGATCGACTGAAATGTTTCTTCGTTGAACATTTTTTTAACTTTGTCTACGTTACACTACTGTTCATACAAAGGCTAGAAATTGCGGGAGTTCCTAATTACAGTGAGTTCCGAAACAATTGTTACCGAGTACGTGTTCAGATATTGAGTCATGCTTCATGTATAGCTCCATCCAACATCTGNAGTTCCGAAACAATTGTTACCGAGTACGTGTTCAGATATTGAGTCATGCTTCATGTATAGCTCCATCCAACATCTGCTTGATATTATCGACATATCAGCACTAAGAGAACAAAACTTATATCGAAGAATTTTAAAACGAATTTTAACAGCGAGATCTTGAGAGTCGATGAGGGCGATTGAGGTGAGTATGGAGCAGTGCTGGTATGAAAGGGTGGGGGGCCGGGGATTGGACACAGTTCGTCATGGTGGGAGGCAAGCAGGCTAACCACTCAGACACCGCTCAGCCACCGTGGCCCCAGGGCGACAAGATGTTATAACAACACGTACAAGATAACAGGGTCACAAAATCGCAATGTTTGTGTGTACTTAGAGCACTGCTCTCAACATACTGTAGTTGTTTGTTATAAGCGGTCTACTAGCAAATACGTCATTATTAAAATCACAAATGACACCGTGACGTCAAGGAACGGGGACTTCTAGACGTCCATTGCTTGTTTACATTTGTATTTTTAGCAGACCCACCCAATACTTTGACTGATATAAATATAATCTAACTGCTTTAAAACGATGTTAGAGTAAGTGTACATACATTTCAAATCACTTGCTAAACACAAAAAGTATTCTACTCTCAAATTCTATACTTGTATTTGGTAGTGTTTTGGCAGAAAACCAGCCTGGTGTTGGAACACGAAGGAGGCCACTTCGCAACTCGCATGGGCACTCTGCCCTATTTTCCGTCCTGGCCGGCAGTTGTGTTGCTGTTGCTCGCGAGGCCGTTCTTTCGTCGCTTAAAGGCATTGTTGATTTTCGTTTCACCTGTTTTATTGATCCCGCTGCGAGCACACATTCACGTACACACACGCCGCGTCGCAGTTGCGCTAGGAGCTTACAAAAACATTACCAGCACTGGTGCTGAAGGACGAGGGGAGGGGCCATTTGCCATGCCACCGCTGTTGCTTTGAGCCGGCCGCCAAGCCCGAAATAGCTGGCAATTAGGGAAAAATTCTGCCCAGCAAGTAGAGTTGGCTAACCTGTGGCGCCCCGGGCGCGAATTTTCCATGTTATACGCTCTAAGCGTAGTCAGTGTTTTCACAGGATAACATCTACGGGTAAAGCACCGTCTATCTTGGTCGAATGTTTTAGGAAGTGAATAACATACACAAGTAACGGAAACGATTACCCATAACTGCCGTAAGGTTCGGAACATATTCCCTGTATTTTATTTCCACATTATTTTAAAATCCGATAGTTTCCTCTGATCGATATAATTTTTGTGTATTTTTATTGAAATTTGTACCGCTTAATAGAAAAATTCCCGAGAATTCGTGCGAAATCCAGATCAAAATTTAGAAATCGTAGCACCATAATAGGCCGGCATTAATGTCTAGGATATTTTCATAATGAATTAATTACTTTTTTCTGATATGAAATAAGCTGAGCAAAGTAAACGTAGCTAAACTATTTGCAAGGTAGTGATCCTTTAAAAAAATGATAAACCTCTTATAACAGTATTAATTAGTTTTACGGGATTTCAAAAAGAAGTCAATGTATGCTATAAAACATTACATATATAAAATTGTTATCCGGTGACAAAGAATATTTTTCTGTAGCGTCATCTGCTCTATGCACCAACCACCGAGCGTGCTTGTTCATGAGTAAGCATAGCGTTCTCGCATTCCGTAGCTCGTAGATCCGATCTACTCTTAAGACCTCGATGTTACGAGCCGCCCAAATCTCTTCTCTCACTCGTAGGTTCGAACCCGTCCAAATGTGATAGTTGTGCCGCTCCTTAATTTACGTTAAATTCCTGATAATTCCTGATAAATAGTCCCCTTCAGCTCACAGTTCATAAAATCTTGTACTAACTACCTAACGGCTCTCAGTGTTCTCAGGTGCTCGGACATAATACGCTGTTTTCTAGCAGGTGTATCTGCAATACAGACACTCCGAGCACATTCGACGGGACCAATTTGATTCCCTTCGCATTACGGCAAAAGAATTAACATTAAAAACGCATTGGGACAAATCGGTACCGAAAATGCCCTACAGTCTCTTCGCTCCGCTCCCCCCGCCTCTTTTGTTCTCTCCTGCCCCATTTCCTATATATTTTCATTCCCATGCTAAAATATTCAGTGGCCGGCGTATATAACCTAATGCTGTAAAGCATACATAATTCACCGATGAAATTCATTAAATAAAAATTTCGGATACCGCTGGCTCTCCCATCACATTGCAAAAATGGCCGCCTGCGGGTAAAAAAAAAGAGATGGAATTTTTTTCCGCAGGTCTACCCGCCCNACAGTCTCTTCGCTCCGCTCCCCCCGCCTCTTTTGTTCTCTCCTGCCCCATTTCCTATATATTTTCATTCCCATGCTAAAATATTCAGTGGCCGGCGTATATAACCTAATGCTGTAAAGCATACATAATTCACCGATGAAATTAATTAAACAAAAATTTCGGATACCGCTGGCTTTCCCATCACATTGCAAAAATGGCCGCCTGCGGGTAAAAAAAAAGAGATGGAATTTTTTTCCGCAGGTCTACCCGCCCTCGTTAAAAAATAAGTCTAATTAATTTACAGCAGGGGTAATTATAGCCGGTAGGTACTTAGCTGGGAACTACAATGTTTCAGCGGCACGCCACTTACCCCAACCCTTCCACGCTACTCTGTAACTCCCCTCCCATCCCTCGTGTGGCCCATCTGGCACCTCCCTCCCACTCGGTCGCGTATGGAGGAACCGTGTTCCGCCGGGGTGAGAAGGGAATGTTGGATACGAATGCATGTCTTCCCTTCCTGACCTACTTCGTGACGTCAGCACTGCCTCGCGCGAAGGACTTCCTCATAGCTGGAGCTGGTCCACGCTTGGAAGAAAACTTTAGGAAGCCCTATCTATTTTCTTCTCTTCCCAGCGTTTAAAAATTAACACTCCAATGTACCTGATTACTTAAATAAATGCGTTGGTTAGGCAACAATATAAAGTCAGAAGTATAAAAATTTAGCTTTTGTATCAATTTATTCGCCTACTTTCCGAAGGAAAGTTAGGCTTATGCTATCGCCTGAATGTCTGTCTGGAATGTATGTCCCACACGCTAATTACTTTTAAACCCATGAACCGAATTTCACCTAACTCCATCCACATATATTATTTAGCAAGCATATCCGACTTTTATAATTTCCGATCACTCCAGGCATTAATTTTCAAAATGGCGGCAATGAAAAATTTTAACACACTATGTTATATTTTGTGAAACATTTTTCCGAATTAAGCCAGATTTGGTAAGTTATCATAGAGCATGATGTAAACATTGAATTTATAAAGCGATAGTGTTATTGGTAAGCCATTTTGTAACGTAATGAAAAATTATAAATAATAATTTTTTATGTTATATCTTGTTAACCAATCAACCAATTCCTCTCAAATTTGGAATATAAGTAATAATATTGTAAAGTCTGTTGATATTTGCAATTAAAATGGTGCCAATATAAATATTTTTTATTTAATTGCTGTATCTACCATACCATTTAACCAATTTCGACCAAACTTGTTATGCTGAATGTATCTGTAACCAATATCAAATGTGTCAATACACAGCCTCTTTGTCTGCCATTCTGTAAGATAACAGGAACATGAAAAATAAATTTTTTGTGCCATATTTCGGGAAAAAATGAACCTATCTTACCTAATTTTACAAGCAAGTAATACTACAGTAGATCATGAAAGTGGCAATTTTTTAGTTGGTCAGACACAGTATTAATTACAACCATCAAACGTGTCTACCTAGAGACTCTTTTGTGTAACATTTAGAAAGAAGTGGCACACAAATAGGTAAATCAAGTTTTGTCATACCTCGGGAAAAAATCAACAGATAGCTATCATATTTGGCAATCAAGTAGTACTAGAGTAGGCTACGAAAACTGACTTTTCTGTAAACTAGACACTAATTTTCAAAATTCTAACTTAACTTTGAATGCTGGTAGTATATTTTACAACTATCAAATGTGTCTACACAGAATATCTTATATCAATCATTTGGTAATATTTGTAGGAAAAGATAAAGTTTTGGCATATATCGGGAAACAATTAACCGATCCCTACCTAATTTGACAAACAAGTAATAAGAACTATGGTAAACCATCATGTAAAAAGGTATATTTTCTGTGGGTCTGGCATTTATTTTCAAAATTGCGGCCATATAAATATTTTAATTTAGTATATAGAATGTGCCAATACATAACCGTTGTGTTTCCTATTAAAGATCATAGTGCTACATGAGAAAATTGAGCTATTATGACATATGTCGGAGACCAATCAACCTATTCCCACTGAATTTTGCACACATGTAAAGCTACAGAAGGCCACGTAAACCTATATGTTTTAAATGTGTCTGGCATTATTTTACAATACGAGTGCAGTATAAAATTTTTAGGTATGCTAGCCGTACCTATGAAACAATTAAAACAATTAAAATTAAACTTTGTATGCGCAAAGTATCTATTAGAAATATTAAATATTCTTACAGAAAAATCTTTAACCCGACATTTTGGAAGTTTGTGGCTGGTGATAAAACGTATCAATAATGGCACATTTAGGAAATCAACCAACAAATGACCAAGAGATTTTTCACATTAGTAGTACAACAGTAGGCTACGTAATCTTACATTATTTAAATGGGTCAAATAATATTTTTCAAAATGGTGGCAATATACATTTTGTAAATAAGTTTGTCGTATATATTAAATAATTAAAACAAAAATAATGATCTAAGTTTTATGCTGACAGTATGTATTAGAAGCAACATACATGGCAGTAGAAGCAAAAAAATTGCAATTTCTGGCGCAGGGTCCAGGGTCCGGATCCGTGACCTTTGACATAATCGCTGCAATCTTGAATCCAGCCGCCATTTTGTTCACCATCTTGTTTCTGGCCACTATTTTTTCTGTCATTGTGTTACCGGCCACCATCTTGTTCGTCATCTTGTTTCCTAATTACTTACCTTCGTTCGACCTTAGTTGCCTTAGATCTACACTGCCTTCTTGGGTTTCATTTTATCGGGCTCTATCCATCCATCTCTATTTTGCCATGCTCTTGCATTCCACTTTAGTCGCCTTCACTCTACCTTGTCATCATGACATCATGCTCTGTCATTCCTTTTTACCTTGGTCACACTCTGATCACTCCTTTTGTCACTTGTGCTCAACTCCCTTCAAACCGCCATCTTGAATTTTGTCTACTGCAGGCAGCCCTCTTTGTTTGACTTATAAAAAAATTTCCCTCTCGTGTTGGGACTTAAAATATTTTTAACCTTGCATTGGACATAGAGAAATTCCTACTTTGTGCAGGACATGTAAACATTTCCCCTTGTTTCGAAGACTTAGAATATTTCATGCATGTTGGGAATTTGAATACTTTACCACTTACACTGAAATTAGAAAAATGTTATACCCTATTTTAAACACGAAATATTTCCCACCCTGTGTGTAGGACAAATCACTCATTCTAGGATTTGTAAATTTATTCCCACACTCCCTCTGTCATATCGGCATACACCATCCATTAATCATACTAATATTATAAATGCAAAAGTCTGTGTGTGTGTGTTTGTTACCACTCAGTTCAATAACGGCTGAACGGATTTTGATAAAATTTGGTTTGCATATACTTTAGGTNCTATCGGCATACACCATCCATTAATCATACTAATATTATAAATGCAAAAGTCTGTGTGTGTTTGTTACCACTCAGTTCAATAACGGCTGAACGGATTTTGATAAAATTTGGTTTGCATATACTTTAGGTCCTGGAATAAAACATAGGATACTTTTTATCCCGGAAAATTGTACGGTTCCTGTAGAATAACAAAAAAACGTATTTCTGAAATGGCTGGGAACGTGACGGAAATATTTTTTCCTCTGGTGTCAGAGTTTATCAGGCCGCCCAAGGACCTCTGAAATGGCTCAACGACTGCTATTAATCAATAACAACTGGGGCAGAATATTAAACATGCCCTCCGAAGCCCGGAAGCGCTTAGATGTTATGCCACTAAACTGTCACATATCCACATGTGTGCCGCTGGGAACGTTGCTTAACTTTGTTGATCGATTAAGATCCCTCAGTCAAGCGCAAAAAGTGTGCGGCGATGACATCAAAGGTAAATGTCATGGATCTGGACCCTGGACCCTGTGTCAGAATCGTCTATCCCCTTCTACTTATGCCAATACAGAGAGCCTGCTTTGAGGCCTTTTTGTACAGTAACACCAAAAGAGAAAATAAAATTTTAATATCATGAAGCTACTCCCCACCTGTAGGACACAGGGTGGTTCATAGGGTCTGAGTTATCTTTCTGGTGCAGACTATGGGTGCCTTGAAACGTAGGGGTAGTAAATAATAACTATAGTCACTCGGTGATTCAATTTACTACTTGGTTATATTGTCGCAAAAGAAATATACAGATAAAATTCCGAGATGTTACCTTGCTAGTTGGGGGCCTTAAGGGCTAATTAGCGTACTTGTGCTAACTGTTGCCGATGTCTTGGGGGGATTCTAGGCATCGGGGAGGTTTCTTTGAGTGCAGATTCTGATACTTAGCTATACTGGTAGTTCTGGGTGTTTCGATGGTAGGTTGAAGTCCGGTACTTCGGGTGGCCTTTCAAAGGCCTTGGCTTCGGTGACTACTCTCCAAGACTGCTGCTTCGGGTTCTCTCCTCGACGGACGACTCCACAACATGCCTATTCTGGTGACCTCACGATCTGACTCACTCTCGCAAACTTCTGATCCGACTGATCCCCTCCTTGCCAAATAAGTCGGCTTTTAAACCCTCTTTATGCCCCCTCCTCCCTCCCCCCCCCCAGATTCACACACTTGTCCCACTCGATGGTTGGTAGGGGAGGGGGAATGGGGGTGAGGGCCCATGGCCCTACTGACAAACCCCATCAGCCCTTTTCTCATGTAACTAGTGGTGTGTTGGTGCCAATCTAGCTTACTTCTGCATTTTCGCAGCATGTGATCATGTTCTCCTGCGTTTTACTAGGGGAGGGGAGGGGACTCGTGGCACAACTGCCAAGCTCTGTCAGTCCTTTATCTTGTGTATCTCGGGTGGGTCGGCGATATTCTAGCTGCTGCCCTCCTTGGCACGTGTCTTAATTCCCTTGTGGGCGAAATCGCTAGCCTACCTCGGCATTACCTCGGCATGCATTAATGACTTCTACGTCCTCTCGGGTCAACCTGACCTGGCTGCGCGTGTCCCATGGTGCATGTCAACTGTAGGCGATCGCTGGGAGTAAGATGGCGGGGGTGTCAGCGATGCTTCTACTTACAATATGCGTTACGCATCAGCCATATCGTGGGAAGGAGTCAACTTTTTTCCACCAAATTCTTCACACATTTAGTGCTATGGCAGGAAATTTAAACATGCATTATTTATATGACTCACATATTTGTTTTCAAAATGATGTTCCTGTAAATATTTTAGTTTAGTAAACTTAATCTACGAAAACATTAGACTGATTACAACCGATGTTAATGCTCCGAATTTAACCTTCGTAATGCAGTTGGTTGCACCCATCTTACGGTACAAGCTGTTCTGGGTTCGAGTCCCGGGAAAGATACGTTTGTATTTGTAATTTTCTCACTAGTATCGCATTTGTTTTTTGTTCAATCTTTAATGATATATCTGACAATGTGACGTCAAGATCCACCTACATTCTAACAGTTTAAGATCTTATAACTATTTGCGTCCATGTAGAGGAAAGCAGGCTCATATGTTATATCGCTAACTTCTTGTTTACTTAAACGTTTATAAAACATACATAATCCGATTGGAATGATTATGCATTTATAAATTATTGTTTTACAAGAAGATACGACGCTAAACTACTTTAGATAATTACTTACCAACTTTACTGAAAGTATGTCAGAAAAATTAATAATAAAATCAATGACCCTACAAAGATTTTCTCTCAGAACTTAAATCGAAAATGGAAAAATAACAATCATATAGTTTTTTTTTATATGAAACTATTGGAGACGAAAGAAATCAAATTCGCAGAATATATCTGCAAATGAGATCATCAACTTCTGAAAATATAGATACAAAAACGTCATCAGTCAGAAACAAATTTGGGCTGCTACTCTCACAGTACAGTAAATGTTGTAGCCCTGAGTATTTGCCAAAATTGGAAGATATATTAATAATCCCCATGTTTTCTGAGTGCATTTCCGACATGACAAAGCAGGGTTTTTTTATTTGTTTCAGTCTAGGCTATGGTAGTGCTTGATCAGAGTTCTGATTTCTTGCTTTTCTTGTCCAACTGTTTTCAAGTAACACAAAGGTTCAGAGGATTGCTTTCTAGTTTAAAACTGTATTCATAAGTCACGGCGATATCCTTAAGCACAAAGCTGGTTTGACACAGGCAGACATTTATATAACATTACATTTTGGTGCTGGTTGTGTTCATACACTAACTGATATAATATCTGTTCTCCCACATATTTACATTATCTGCAGTTCTCAAGACCGTATCTTCACAACTTTGTCTAGGGAATTGTACAACGCAAACCAGTCACGTAATGGCACGCTGAGAGAGTATATGTTATGCAGAAATATTCCGTGTGTCGTGATCTCTACCTTGCAGTTAAGTTAAAACTAAAATCTCTTTATGTTTACTCACGTTGAAAGCCATGAGTGATGCTGTACTCTTGAAATTATCTGGACTCAGGACTCGGAACTGAATGTGTTCATAATAAGCTTGTGAAAATTGTGCATACGTTTCATATGTCAACCGGTAACTATAATTTTCAAACTCTGTAATCACGTCAATTTACTGACAAATTTCATTGGTTTCCAATAATAACATATATTTTAAATATCGGAAAAAAAATTTTAAGTTTAAAATGTTAATTGTTTTAGTAAGATCGGTTTTAATAAAAAAATTAGTATGTTTACTTCTGCAAAAACTTATAAAAATAAGTAGTGCAGTATGTAATTATAGGACTTCACGCTGGAGCAGTGCACTCACTATTTTCAATTAATAAAATATGTTGCATCGTAGTATGCATTTTCTTGTTGTACTGTTATGAGCATTTTCCCTTATGGCGATTATCTTTAAGTTCTTTGGAACTTCTCCATTAGACATTGCTGTTTAGTAGGCTTTGCTTCGCGACACTGTAGCTCTGCTATATATACATCCTGCTCTATGGCCATGGCCAGGCCTGTTGGGTTTTCTCAGTTATAAAATCAGAGTTACGATTCTGGCTGAAAGAGTAAATTCCCTAGCGATGTCTAATGCAGTAAAGTGAAGCAGTACTGTCAATTGTAAGATCTGGATCAAACATGTATGAAAATCTAGGCCACGTTCCGTTTCCTGCATTGATGAAAATGCTATAAAACTCGTTCCATGATGTTCAGACGGAAGTAGAATGCACTATCAGGGAGAAATTAAAACAATTTCTTCTGGAATAGTGCGCGTAGTGGAGGCCTAAGTAGTGTATGTAATAGTGCATTGTGAATCAGAAATGCAAAAAAAAACCTGGCTCCTTGTGCGTGAACTGTATTTCCTTTTATTATTCAATTCAAAAATTTTCAACTGTATACTCACACTTACGAAATGAAAAAAAAANGTGAACTGTATTTCCTTTTATTATTCAATTCAAAAATTTTCAACTGTATACTCACACTTACGAAATGAAAAAAAATACACTATTACAAATATCAAGATTACTTTTAATGCTTAAGTTAAATCGAACGTAAGTGATTTACTTAGNAAAAAAAATACACTATTACAAATATCAAGATTACTTTTAATGCTTAAGTTAAATCGAACGTAAGTGATTTACTTAGTTTTATTGGAAATAAACACGGCAAACAAAAAGTTTCAGTCCTTCTGTACAAATAATAATTTTTAAGTAAACACACAATTTTTCTTTTTAAAACCAAGCCTAATAACATAGGTGCAGTTATTTTGTATACTACACAAATCTTAAGTTAACATGTAATGTGTCTAATGCNACCAAGCCTAATAACATAGGTGCAGTTATTTTGTATACTACACAAATCTTAAGTTAACATGTAATGTGTCTAATGCAAAGAAATTATTTTGTAGATGCCATAATTGTTAAGTATATATAATATTTTTTCACTGTAAACCCAGCCCCATACAGAAAATATCGAAAACAGATGTATCGAAAATCGATATTTATTTTACAATACGTAATTTTTTTTAACGATTTAAAAAAAAAATTTGTACAAAAATATAGATATTTTTCCCAGTATCAACATATCTAACATTTTTTACTGTACATTCAACTTCTTAATATGTTTTGTAGTGTTTTGTTGAAAGAGAGTCAACATCTCCTCGAACCACTTTATATCCAGCGCCATGGCTTCTGAGTTGTCCCCGACACTTAAGGAGAAAGTATCCCCGCTATCTTGGATTTACGTGTATTCCTTCATGACGTAATCTCCAGGTTCAATATTTTAAAACCAAGCTGGTCAAGGCACAGGAAACATCTTTACTGTTATTTAGAAATCGAATTTATTCTCCCGTTACTCGTTTCACATCTGTAACCGTACTCTGAGGTTCCTTCATTATTAAAGAATTTTTGTGTCACATGAGAATATATGGATGTAACTGAAGCTATGACAACCTAATAAATTATGTTACGCGAAGGTCTAAATTTTGATGTCCGGTCATAAAACTTTATTACGAAGATGTGTAAGTAAAAATAATCCCAAATGGAAGAGATAGTATCACGTTAAACTGGTGTCAGCACAGTTAAATGA
The DNA here is from genome assembly GCA_002778355.1 of Clitarchus hookeri. Classification (NCBI taxonomy): domain Eukaryota; kingdom Metazoa; phylum Arthropoda; class Insecta; order Phasmatodea; family Phasmatidae; genus Clitarchus; species Clitarchus hookeri. Next base: position 56,104 of record NQII01006734.1, read on the forward strand.
CTAGAGTTAGTTCCAACTCATCTCTGAATTAATTTTTATGTGCATACACATATGCGTCTCCGAAGTCCAGTAGGATCAATACCGGTGAATACATCTCGAAACTTTCTTCCGTATAAGCAGGAACTTGGTAATCATATATAATTTACAATCNATCAATACCGGTGAATACATCTCGAAACTTTCTTCCGTATAAGCAGGAACTTGGTAATCATATATAATTTACAATCCAGAAAATTTTACTGCAAATATTTCATTCTGTTTGAAAGATCATTATTTATTACAACTTCGTCATGTCTACATTCCTCTTCTGGCCTTTCTTACCACCACTAACCAGGTATAGGCTGTCCACGTTAAAGTGAACACTTTTGAAGCCCTACTTACTTTTTCCTTTCAGCCATTTTTTATCCTTTAACAACCTTTTGAAATAAATATTACTGTCTAAGTAATAAACACAGTATGTATATTCCACCGCACTCTGAAGTTAACGTCCAAAGCTAAAATAAAACATATGTATTGTCTATTATTCCAAATGAAAGGGCTTTCAAAAGTGATAATTTTAGCGTTAATAGCCTATAGATGGTGCAATCCATTGGATGAAAGAGACCGGTGCTCGATACTTCTGTCAATACCGAGAAAACACACTATATTTTGTCGAAGTAGTTATTCTTATCTCAAGGAACAACAGTCAGGGAATAGCTTTGATTCCTTGATGCGGTAAGACGATAGAGACTTTTGATGCTAGGCTGTACGGAATAGTGAGGAAATTTTGATATGCGTAGAGTGCCATTTTGGTTACGGGATCTTCAGCAACGACCGACTCGTCTATGCTTATTTAGTAATTATCCACGTTGATTGCCCTCAAATCCGGAACTGCGGAGATTCGTTCGTTGTTTTTTTTGTTAATATATCGGCTGTAGAGTAAAGGTTCGNGCCCTCAAATCCGGAACTGCGGAGATTTGTTCGTTGTTTTTTTTTGTTAATATATCGGCTGTAGAGTAAAGGTTCCAGAAATTTTATTTATTTGCACTTTATCATTCCAAAGTAATTCATTATAAAATAAAAAATATTTTATTTATATTGCTNTGCCCTCAAATCCGGAACTGCGGAGATTCGTTCGTTGTTTTTTTTGTTAATATATCGGCTGTAGAGTAAAGGTTCGAGAAATTTTATTTATTTGCACTTTATCATTCCAAAGTAATTCATTATAAAATAAAAAATATTTTATTTATATTGCTNAGAAATTTTATTTATTTGCACTTTATCATTCCAAAGTAATTCATTATAAAATAAAAAATATTTTATTTATATTGCTCAATTTTTGCAAGTATTTTCCAAATTATTTTCAGTAGAAAACAGTTTTAACTGTGTATCATTGAGCATAAGGGAAACGGGAGATCCCCGTGAAAACCCGCCGACCAGCGGCATCGTCCAGCACTATTCCCTCGTGCGACAATCCGGGAGTAACCCCGCTGGGAACTGAACCTGGTTCGTCTTGGTAGCAGGCGAACGCTATAGTAGCTTCGCTATAACGACCCTTTAAGGCATTGGATGGCTACTCTAATGTGGCGGCTGTTTTCTTGGAAACGGAGTGGGTTAAAGTGTCACAAGGTGACCTGTTTTCTGCATTTGTGCATGGTGATTAATAATTGTCTTGAAAATTCACTAAATGCTGAAGGGTACAGCATTTNCGCGAGCGCTCTAGTCGCTTCGCTACAACGACCCTTTAAGGCATTGGATGGCTACTCTAATGTAGCGGCTGTTTTCTTGGAAACGGAGTGGGTTAAAGTGTCGCAAGGTGACCTGTTTTCTGCATTTGTGCATGGTGATTAATAATTGTCTTGAAAATTCACTAAATGCTGAAGGGTACAGCATTTAATGCAACGTGATAACTTCAACTCCTACATGTTTTGTTACTTATGGGAGATGGTATTTCCATTTACAGTCCCAGAGGTTGCTTATCTTATTTAATTCATANATAAAATAAAAAATATTTTATTTATATTGCTCAATTTTTGCAAGTATTTTCCAAATTATTTTCAGTAGAAAACAGTTTTAACTGTGTATCATTGAGCATAAGGGAAACGGGAGATCCCCGTGAAAACCCGCCGACCAGCGGCATCGTCCAGCACTATTCCCTCGTGCGACAATCCGGGAGTAACCCCGCTGGGAACTGAACCTGGTTCGTCTTGGTAGCAGGCGAACGCTATAGTAGCTTCGCTATAACGACCCTTTAAGGCATTGGATGGCTACTCTAATGTGGCGGCTGTTTTCTTGGAAACGGAGTGGGTTAAAGTGTCACAAGGTGACCTGTTTTCTGCATTTGTGCATGGTGATTAATAATTGTCTTGAAAATTCACTAAATGCTGAAGGGTACAGCATTTAATGCAACGTGATAACTTCAACTCCTACATGTTTTGTTACTTATGGGAGATGGTATTTCCATTTACAGTCCCAGAGGTTGCTTATCTTATTTAATTCATGCACTATCCGCCTTTTTTTTCGTTTAGCTATAGCTTTTTATGATAATTTTAGTTAAGAGCTTTTTATTTTTTTCATTTTCACTCGTACTTAACTCCCTTTATAATTTATTTAGGTTGTAAGCTGTGCATATATTTTCCATCATATTTTTAATTAGGAATCGCTTCCTAAAATGTATAACATACCAAAAGAAACGCCCTGTATGCAGTACATTACTTGGTCAACTGTACGATGGCAGCATAGGCAAACGGAAATGGTTATAGAGGTATCTTATGTCGGGCCAGGGACCTACCTTATAAGACACCTGGAATAATAGTTATAGTCTCGTCACCTTTAAAGTGTTCTTTATACTCATTGCTTAAAGTTACCACGTAACTGACCCGGAACCTATTTCAACGCCACGTTACATAATAGGCATTCCACTTTACATTGTATTAAATGCACTGCATCACAGTGAACACACAACGACTAGCTTTCGTAAAATGCATATGTTCGATAAATATTTTATGAAGAGAAGCATAAAATAAACTTTTTATTGTATACTATAGTTTCACAATACATGTGCTCAAAGTAAACCCCGATATTTCCTTCATCAAAGACATTCGTACTTCTACGATAGTGCCATTCCTCAGTTCTGATAAACGGCAGGCATAAGGTTCGAATTAATCAAGTATAACGCGTTTCTCTAATAGGTAATATAAACTTAAACCTGAACGAGAGGAGTGGAGATTTGGGTGGCTCTTGTTAGGCGATGACGGTGAAGTGCGGTTAACATGGAGCAGCGCCGGAATGTGAGGGCGGGGGAAACGGGATATCCCAGAGAAAACCCGCTGACCAGTGGCATCGTCCAGCACGATTCCCACATGTAAAATCCGGGAGTGACTCCACCGGTAATCAAACACTGTTTGCCTTGGTGGGAGGTGAATAACCTGACCACTACACCACCGTGGCCCCATTGAGGGTAAGACACACTCATAAAAATTGGAAATTATAATTATTTATTGAAAAAAATGTCAGAAACTACAACATTTTCTTGAGTATCGTTCGCCCGAAAGTGTTACGCCTTTAATGTACACATGAATTTTCCATCATAACAATCGATAAACATCCATTTGTGTCACACTTAGCTAATAACATAACAACGCCACTTCACTCTCCCTCAATAAGCACGTTATTTCACAGGTCGCATTATGTTCCCTGCCTCATTTTCCACGACGAATAATCTCGCAGAGTTTGTACCTGAGTTCAGGAGTAAGTACCGATATTTTCCACGACCTTCCCTCAACGCCACTGAACTATTTCCTGACCACAACGCCAGTAGATGTAACAGGTGAGTGAAAAAGTAGCGCAGAACGGCGTGAATACTGGTCGGCATAATCCGAGCGTGCAATCAATATGAAAGGCTGGTCGGGGCATGCGGGGGAAAAGAGACGGTGAAGGAGGTCGATGTAGAGAGTGGCTAGAGGGGCAGTCTGCAGGTGCGACTGCCACGCGGCATGCAGTTGGAGTGAGAGCCGGCGGCCAACCTGACGAGGGGCGGGGGTGCGGCTGGCTGTATCGGTGACCCGTCCCTGTAATCCCTGCACGAGTGGAGTCTGAGGGCGTCAATCTCCCCGCCGCGCTTGAAAAGCGGATGACGGTGGGGGGAGGGGGAGATGCATCATAGTCAACACGGCCACGGGGCTTAAAACCCCGCGTGTCAAGTGTCGCTGGCCCTTCGACGGCCCGACATGCATTACGATAAGCCTGTTTCCCTGCCTCCGGGCAACAACGGCGCAAAGCCTGCGCCTCCGGACTAAATTCGCCCGTCCACGGACGCAAAGCTTGTTCTTGCTGACGTGGTCAACAAGAAGACGATCCGGTCAACACGGGAACTACCTCGTAAATTAATCAAAATTGAGAATGAGGTTTTCGTTGTGCGTCTCGTGTTTTGCTGGTTCGGTGGCGCAATTTTAATGTTCGAGAGTAGCCTGTCTTCGATTTCTTCAATGGCCGTCACGATGTAGACTTTCCACGGTTTTCCGAAGCCACTCCTGCCGAATTCTTCGTTGGTATCTTACTACGGAACGTGGCTGCTTCACAGCCTCGATCATCAGAACCAATGGTTACATTCCTAATCTCCCGCTGACGACGAGGCGTTAAACCATAACCATAAACGTCTCACGGTGGTGCGCATCGAAGCTAAAGGCGACGGGTCACCCGTAATTAACGTAGGCACCAAACAACTTGATTTCGGTGATTGGACGCAAAGCATCCCTGGTTCGGCCTCCTCGTCGCACGAGCATGATTACTTTGTACGCGGCAGTCAAACACTCGCAAAATAAATAACTGTGCATGAAACGCAAATTCATACTAAAGGAGTAGGTTGCAACCTTCATAACCTTCCCCGCCAATCCCGCGCGCAGAGTTGCTTGAAACACGTACAGAGGAAGAACCAGGTTAATCTGGAACAGTCCAGTGCATTACGTCACATACAGCAAATCTCAAATTATGTAGCTATTCTGGCTACAAGGTTGCTTTCTTCTTTTGAACTTGAGTGCAGCAACCAGCACAGCACTCCTGCTTTGCAAGTAACGGCGCAACCAGTTGATGCATTTTCCAAGAATAATCTTCAACACACAGCTTTTCGTAGCAGGATTCTCTTGGTCTCTCACGATATCCTTCCAAACTTCCTGAAAATTAAAAATAAACATTTAAGATAACAAAAAAAATCAGTACGCAATATTTATTGTGAGAATTATGAAACCAGATAACATATTTGACGCAAGCCCTTCATTACACCATTTTGTATATCGTATTCGGGATAAATCAAATTTTATTAATCAAAATTATTTCTATAATAAAAAATTTGTAAACAATTATCAACTGGGAAAATCACCATAAATGCGGTAGCTGTGTAAAGGTATGACCCGTGGCCAAGTTGCTTTACTTAATTTGATTGAATTTATTACCCCGTCTCATCCACCAATATCACTTTTTCTAGTTTTAATGCTGGGAATACTACGTAAGGGGAGATAACTTTTCTAAAATAAAATAAACTTACAAACAAAAACGGTACACTCACATGTACCTGGCGTACGCGGGATTCTAACCAACAGTCTCGAGATCCAAATACTTCATGGATATAAAGTTAACCTGAAGACAAATGCTACTTCGGGTGCATACGAAGTGTAAACCTCCTTTAAACACTATATTTACTACAAGGCTGTTTTATGTACCAAACACCATATTGTTTATGACTAAAAGACGTTAAATATGAAAGGATATTTCTTTCAGTGAGTGATACTGTAGCCACGATTAAATTAAGGCAGTAAAACGATTTTATTGGGAGGACAAATGTTAAGGAATCGTAAATTAATGTGCATGTGCATTCTGTTCTTGTGCATTTACTTAGGTGTATACCTAAAATTAAACTCGAATTCAAATACACATAATATTGATGCGTTAATTAATATATGAGTAATAGACTCGTTCCAATTTAATCCCATGCTCACCTTGCAATAAGTGAACTTTTCTCTTTAAAATGTATGTTATCTGAGTTATATACAGGTACATTTTTAATAGCTTTATGAGTTTTGATGTTGCCTAAATCGGACCGTTTGGCAATGACAAAATAAGGGCCCCCGGTGCCAGGGCGGTTATTCATATTATCATTAAAATACTACGTTAGTGAAAATTACAGAATCAAAAACTCGCTTAGTACACATACAGAATAATCTCACAAACTTTAGGTTTGAGATCAGCATGTCCTGGAAGAAAATCTCTAAGAATAGGACGATTTGATGATGCATACAAGTGTAGATAGAGCCTGCAATTCTTCATAATAAAGGATCGCCATAATTTTGTTTGTTGTTTTATGTAAAAATCACAGCCATGCATTTTATACAAGTTTAGGACTGATTATCAATTTATTAATAACTTTTCAAAAAAATGACTAAGTTAAATTGTATTTTTGTAGGTAATATTATATTTCTACAGCGATTCCGTAAACTATTTCACGCTGCTATATACAGCAATCATCTGGTTGATATTTGCCATCATTTGTGACGGATCCGAGTATGTTATAAAGAATTTGTATAGCGTAATGGTCTTAATTTATTATGTTGTCTTTAATCGTGGAATAAATATTTTTCCTTTTCCTTGAAACTCACTTGAGTCCCTATGGAGAGAGACCTGATGTGAATTCTGCCAAGGCCTGTCTTACTTAATTAGATTGACTTTATCCAAGACTTTGAATGCGATGATGTAGCCTGAATGATCACGAGAGTGTGTGGACCACCGAGGTCGCTGTTTGTATGGGCATAGATGTGTGGGCGGCCATCTTTACTGCGCGTTCACGTATTCACCCATCATTTCTCAACATAGAATCCTAATCTAGCAGAACCCTAAAACTAAGATAGTGGGTCAATACGTGCTTCCAAAAAGTCTGAAATGTATTTATAAAATGTACATATGTTCCTGAATTTTCACAACTAGCAAATAACACACAATACAAATTAATGACAAAAATATTAAACCATTCGTAAAATCTACATTTTTTATAATCGTAAATTTCAGTTACTATTCTGAATCCGAAACTATGACACGAAAACGAAGAATTTCTCTAAAAGAGGTGAAGCCCATCCTTAAGACCGCAACTAACCTACCTACAGAATAAGCATATAAGCAATAAGTGACAAAAGTCACTTGTGTTCACAGTAATTTTAAGAAAACGCATTTTAAGAATACCGATAATTTCTTTGAATTTTATGAGCTTTAGTTATAAACACCTTCCTCCAAGAAAACCAATTTAACCACAAATAAGAAAATGTCGCATGAAGGCAGTGAACGAGCTCTCGTATGCTATCGGATGACCAGGCTGTCACGAGAACGGTAACCGTGGTTCCCACAGCCCGCTGGAGCCTGTCGTGTGGAAATAACTCACTATCCGGAGGACTTGGTTCGAAGCTTCTGGCCGGTGACGGATCGCGGTGTATCTGTTTAGTTCGAGCTACAGATCCATTTTAAAGGCCGCATGAGTGTATTGCAATAATTAAAATAATTACATGTAGATGTAACATGAAGACAACATCCAAATGGATATTTCTGGGCACCGTCTGAGGTATACGAGTCTCGACCCGGAACTGGAGTCCCCTAGTGGCCGGCACCCGACGAGTGTCTCATCGTCAGAACGACGGACTTAAAACCCTCCACTGGTATGATTGATTAGTCACATAACTTGTATGGTATGGGTGAGAACGACCCTGTCGGGTTTGTATTTTCTACAACTCTTGTCTCATAAATAAGATCCAGGATATATTTTGTAGTTATGTATTTAACCTGAAACATGGGAAATGGACAACAAAACGATAATGTGCTGTAAAAGGACTTGACCCACATCATACCAGTTAGCGTTACGGAGAGATGGCGACAGCTCAGCACCTCTGCTGCTCAACTCGTCTCCGCTCTTCCGCAGCGACGTGCCTCGGCGTGAAACTGAAAGCCAACCTTGTAGTGAATATTCGCTCGCTTTAAGAGCTTTCCATCTGTACTCGCCGGAAGTCAACATAGAATATTTCCTCTTCAGTACACCAATCAGGGTCCGAGTAGCAATTACTGATAAATTATATCAGCTACTGGATAAATACGCCTTATAGAATCACCTCCCTTGCCTACAAGATCAATTTGATTCCGTCTTCCTGCATAAATATCGTATATATTCCCTCCTAAACTGTAAGACATCTACTTACTTGAAAAATCTCCCCCTCCCCCTTCCCGACAGGTACAGTATAAATTTGCACAAATCATTAATACCACTCTCAATATACTACATAAATCCAAGTACACATTAGATAACCCACAGCACTTGCTATGTGTATTCCTTTTCTACTGCATTACATCATTTACATACTGACTAAATCTTAACCTCCTATCTAGTGGTAAACTTCTCCTTTCCTTCAATTTCATAGATTTCTGCGTTCATCCCAGACCTACTGAGAACTCAGAGTTTTACACAAAGATCGGCCGGTTTGTCTTTTGTCTTGTCAACAAAAAAGACAACCGCCACAATGCTAAATAAAAAAAAAACATATTTAGTGGTTTAAGGAAACGTTTTTCGTAAAACACGTAACAAACTTTGAATTCTGTCACAGTAATGATCTGAATACGCTTATATTTCATGTTTCAACCACGTCGAAGTAGAAGAGAATACCGATGTTCCGACAGACGTAGCAGACGCCATCTTAAGGGCAGCAGTAACTTTTACGGACTGAGGTTCCCTGAAGCCTTCCTAAAGCACATGAACGGCATCCACCCAAACATCCAGCTCACAGTGGATGTGGAAATTGATATAAAACTATCCTGGATGTAAAGGAACGAGGAAAAAAATACAGGCACGCCAGTCGTAATGTTAACGGGAAGCTAACACACACAAAACCATTTACAGGCAGATTCATACTTTCCACCATCATCGACCAGAATAGTAAATTACACACTGGTCTCCAATAAAACCACGCTAGTCACCAATGAAACTGGACTAACTTTTCAGAAAACACAGTACATGGACCATATTAAAGTCAATGTATACATGTAAGATTAGTTGGTCATCTGACAGCAGTGAAAGACAAGACAATAGCAGGATACCCTGTTAATGTCTAAGGTGTGCATAGAGAAAATTGGCAGGAAAATCATTACTTGGTTTAAAGAACATATAAGAACTAAAAACATAAAAATCCACTATGAGCCAGAGAAGAGAACTCAAACAACCCACAGTGTTCATTTTGATAAATTTTATACCAAAGCCAATATAAATCTACAAAAAAATATACCTCCGAGAAGCTACTGAAATAACAAAACATCCATAAAAACTGAGCAAAATATTAGCGCCCTTCTTCAAAATTTCTTAAAACTACATGGAGTATCGTCTCTCAAGATTTTGATGTTAAGAGCCGCTCAAATCTCTTCACTCGCTCACATGGAGCAACAGACAAAAAAAACGTATTATTGTAGATAGGTCAGACAGCCAGGCCAGTCAGGGAAGGGAAACATATGCTGATTAGTCAAAAGTTTACACCAACAGGGAAGCGTTATCATTGGAAGACATTGATTGACTAACATCAGCCAATCAGGAAGTATCACCTACACAGTCCATGGTATATGAAGGCAAGAGGCCTCAATGACTGGAGAATAAGTGCGAGGCCGGACCATAGCTTGCAGAGCCACAAGGTCAGTCTAGTGTGGGGTTGACGATGAACAGCTGCTCGGTTTGTAGGGAACTCAACCACATACAACACACGTTTCTAACTAGCCACTTGCTGATAAAACTACAACTTGTTAGACAGACGTCCCGAAACTACAATACGCCAGACTCTAAACTAGGGGAGAGCTTCACTCCCCCGGTGATACACCTAAACGTAAAGTTAAGATTGCAACTGTGGTTAACAATTTTAAATACGGGCCTGGAGCCCAGCTCAAACAGATACACAGTGATCTGCAGCCAGCTCAATGATTTGACTCACGTCTATCGGGTTGCAAACTAGATCTGTAAACCCAACTCAAACTAGTTGGGGGAATATCGGTTCTCGGTATTACGACAGCTCTACCTCCAATGATATATGAAATATTGGTGGCGAAGTTCCTAGGTAAGAAATACCTACTGCTACCCTGAAGAAGGTGACTGTGATTTCAGCTGGAAAGTCACGATTTTCCTCGACATGGACGTGGCTGAAACCTAAAAGGCAAGAGTATTAATTAATATCTAAATTTTAACATTCCAATCGTGCTCTCTTCTATTTTCCTTCTTATCATCACGGTGACCGACAAATAACTAACGTATTTTTGTTTGGATTTTCATTGACTGGGTAACGATTTCTTTAAACCGACGTATTTTGGGCCCAAAAGTAGCGCAACTAGCACATAAAATTAAATTTATTTTTTACACATGCAGGAGCACGTTGCAGTTGCAAAATTGTATGGTTTATTTTAAATAGCGAAAATCAAGTTAACAAAAAAATTAAAATTCAAGCGCCTTGTGGAATGTAAAACATGAAAATAAAATAATGAATTAGTTAATATAATGAGATATTAAAACAGAGGTCAAGTTTACTGTCCCGGGGGCTACTGCCACGTAGGCACGGTTTCAAAAAGGTAATTTAATGTATGGAATATTTCCTCTTTCATGCCATGTGTAATGCACATTATTTAAATATTTAACAATGGTTTCCTTCACGTTGCTTTATATTTAATAATAATGCACAGGTTTATTTTTGTGCCGCTTGTTTGTGCCGTTGGAAGAGTCTCTCATGTCTACTTAAGTCGTGTCCACAGATTAAATTTTAATTTTTCAGGTTAATTCCTTTAGCTGTCTCGCAGCCGGGACACTATAAGTCTCCCGTGCCCAGCATGAGGCGAGCCAGTTCTTACTAATTAATCGCACCAGAAATTTCGTTAAATGGATTCCCCGCAGTTGTAAATCATTCTTCACGCCCCTCGGCGAGTTTTTATCTCTTTGGTGGAGCTTTGGAGCTGGTCGAGGGGGGGTAGCTCCGCGCTTATCTGACCCCGGCAAACTGCGAAGAGGTGGGGAATGCCTGCCCCGGCGTGTGTTCGCAAGCGACCCCCAACCCACCCTGAAGTAAAAACAAAACAACGCCCCTGCGTTCACCCCTTGCCCTGGTGTGTGCCGTATTAATGGAATCGGTGGCGAGAGGAAAAGGAAGCTGCGTCGTGTGCTATATGCGAGATCTGTGGCCTTCCCCCGTGGGAGCAAGGAATTTCATATGGGCCGGGGTGCGGTGGCGAGGCGCTACTCTGGTGTGGCCAACCTAAGGACGAGCGAGTCTGCTACATGTGTTCCGAAATTCAGCTAAAAATAACAAAACTTAGTTACGCTACAAGCCTGAAGAATTTGCAGGCTACTGTTCAAAATTCAAAAATAGCTATTCCTTTTAACAATACAAATATTCAAAACATATTTATAAATGACTTCAGTCACGTATTGTTAATTATACACTTCAGTGTAGAAATTCAAGCCTTGTATAAAGCATTGCGAACATGTTTTGTTACCCTCGACGACAACATTCTTCCTGAGAAAGTTACAAAAAAAGATTGTTCATAAGATCGAACACAAATTTGGCTACATTTTGACATTCGGGTACACCCACTCTGCTACAAGTTATATGGCCAAAAATTAGGATAAATGTGGCTGTATTCGGTTGCGGTAGGCAACACAGAGCTACTCTCGAGCGCTGGCGCATCCACATTCGCTGCGAATCTGACTCACGTTTTCTCTTTGATGCTCCGAAGCAGTGGAGGCTTGCAAGGCATGACTGTGTTTCCTCTTCACTACACTTGTTCGTTTACTTGTTTATACACATTTGACCCAATGTTCACAATTATGTACATAACGCATATGAAGATTTTTTTGCTGGTATACGCTATTCGTGGTAAAGTGTGTAATTTTTAAAGCCCTCTCATTAGGAATAATTGTCAATAATTATATTTTATTTTACCCTTATACGTTAACTTCCGTGTGCGGTGGAATATATATATATATATATATATATATATATGGTTTATTATTTGGTGATTTCACATGTGTCACGTTATAGCCCACAGAATTAGTTTACTTTGTAACTNGAGTGGCTTGAAAAACCGTGGAAAGTCTACATCGTGACGGCCATAGAAGGAAGCGAAGCAAGGCTACTCTCGAATATTAAAATTGCACCACTGAACCAGCAAAACACGAGATGCACAACGCAAACGTTAATCTCATATTTGATTAATTTACGAGTATGCTGTCGTGTCGATCGGATCATCTTCTTGTTTACGATGTAAGTAAGAACAAGCTTTGTGTGTGCGGGTGGCGGAATTTGGCCCGGAGGCGTATAAGGAATCGAAGCAGGGCTACTCTCTATTTGGTCGAACGAAGGTTTCTGTATACGTACGATAAACCAACCAATGAAACACAATGGTGGAGAAATGTAATATATTGGAAGGGGTGGGGCAATTGGCCAATTAAATATATTGGAAGGGGGAAGTGGAGGGCGTCAGTAGTTTGCTGGGCCCGGTGCTAAGGACAGCACCAGCAATGTAAAAAAATGACAAACAAAAAAACCAAAATGGTGGTCGAACGAAGATGAGAGACAAACTCCAGTAATGTATAAACAAATCACAAACGAAAGAAAACCAGGTGGTGGTTGAACGAAGGTGAAAGACAAACTCCAGTAATGTATAAACAAATGACAAACGAAAAAAATAACAAGATGATGGNGAAAAAACCAAAATGGTGGTCGAACGAAGATGAGAGACAAACTCCAGTAATGTATAAACAAATCACAAACGAAAGAAAACCAGGTCGTGGTTGAACGAAGGTGAAAGACAAACTCCAGTAATGTATAAACAAATGACAAACGAAAAAAATAACAAGATGATGGACAGTGGATGTGAGGGCTACCAAGATTGCGGACTGCACCGACCAAAATGTCGGATGGTTGTTGTGACGCCTACCAAGATGGTGGACTGCACCTTACCAGATTGTGGAATGAGTATGGGAGGAGGAGGTTGTGGATTTTTTGGGTTTTAATTTCAAAGGTCAAGGTCACCTAGAGCCATTATGGCTGCCAGCCGACCGGAATGACAAAGTACGAACAGCTCCGATGCTACTGCGCCAGGTCCCGATGTGCCAAAGTGCCCATAATGCCTCTACTTGCATTATTTTTCGAAATGTTGTCTGCTATGGTATCTTAAGCCTCTCACTTTATATTACATCGCATGTTTTTTTCTTAATGTTTCCTTTTTCAATCACCTACTTGATTGATGAGCTACATTTTGACGATTTATATGTAGAGTTACATCGGGGTGGAATGGATCGGGTGATATACGGACTGCGAAGAGGGGAGCATCATCTCGACCCAAGATGGTACGTATTCCAGAACATTGTGTCGTTACTGTGAGAAGAAATTTTTAGAAAGCAGCAATGCTCGACGACATGGGGTCAACTGTATTCGGAATGTGGAGCTTGTTACTTTCGCTTGTGAAAAATGCAAATCGCTGTTTGATCGACGAAATGGCAACCTGAAAAGATATCTCTAAACCTGTATTGATATACCTTCACTGCCTGCTGAGCGTTGTCTGCCGACATTGCAACGGATATGCACTGGGATGACAACTGGCTCTACACATACTGGAGGCAAAAAACTTCCGCTGTGAATGTCGTGGAGAGATCGTTGATTCCTACCACGCATATACTTCAATAAGACTTTCACAAATCCTAACGAAGCAAGAAGGAATAAAATCAACTCGTGTGTAAGGGTTTCCACACGCATGCCATATTGATGTGACAAGTGCTATAAACAGTTTATTCGCACCGGCAGTTTAGAAAAGTTATTTTAAACAGTGTGAACGGGCTGCATCATCCTATGATGCAGGCCTGGCGTTTCATCATTCCTATTTGAAGTTCTCAGCAAAGGCTGGTCCCACTGCAACTTCGACCCGCGATTCAGAAGCTACACCTAGCAATTCACCCGACCATGCATCGCAACCTAAGAAAGTAAGCTGAATGTAAATGGATTTTTCCTGAAGGAATCACCATTCCGAGGTTTTTTGAAAACGTATGTTCCTCCAAATACGATAACTTCGACGAAATATGTTTGTTCATTTCTAACCTGTATGAAACAAAATTTAAAAAACCAACTTACAGGGGAGGTGGGGACATACTGAATCGTGAAATATAATATATGGTTGGAATGTATCTATAGTAAACCAGATTTATATAAAAAGAAAGCAATCAAGACCTCGAATTTACCTGAGTGCAATGCAGATGACATCGAAGCCAGTGTTGAGAAGATCATAAAAAAGTACGCCGCGAGGAGGAAGAATTATATTGAAGGGTTCTGGCTTGACACTCGATTTGGTGGATCATCTGCGGCTGAGAACAAATGGGATCGGTCCACCCATCATCGATGACGATTAAAAGCATTAAAATGTATCCACAATTCGCGGTATCACAATTTACATTCGGTTTTCACAAATTGTATTCACGCAAATGGCCCTAGGCATGTCAGAAGCCTACGGATCGGCTATATTAATGCCATTAGGCATCCACAGTGCTGGGAAGAAGTTTATATCTGGGTTTTGCTGCAATCTCCAACGTCGATGCTAGTGACAATAGTAACATCGTTTCGTACCTATACCTCTCCACATTGTCAATGCCTATGACGAGAACGAATGCTGCACTCGTCAAATCATCACCAGATGTAACAGTGAATGTGTCTTCACATCCCACAATGCACTGCAATATTTTCATGACATCGGGAACAGATTTATAGATAACTGTATTAATTGTATGGAGCTTAGTTTGACAGAGGACTTGGTGAGTTGCAGACCGTCGCCGCAGGTAACGGTACCTGGCATAAATATTATGGAGACTTCGGTTGTGGGTCCAGCAGCAGCACCGTCGTGTTCTTCAGATGGGACACATGCAGCTACAGCACCACCATCACCATCTTCAGGCATGGTGTCGACAGCACCGTCGACTTCTTTGGTTGAGCCATCTTCAGTGGGCTCGACTGCAACTTCAGGCGAACTGACAGCACCATTTCTAACTGCAACAACTGTTTCTTCGGCTGTGCCATTTAGTTATTTGGCTAGCCTGTATCCGGCGGAGTTCTGGTAGTCGCCTGTATCGTCACCACTAGAGAAAACGTATCCATG
The DNA here is from genome assembly GCA_002778355.1 of Clitarchus hookeri. Classification (NCBI taxonomy): domain Eukaryota; kingdom Metazoa; phylum Arthropoda; class Insecta; order Phasmatodea; family Phasmatidae; genus Clitarchus; species Clitarchus hookeri. The sequence continues at coordinate 71,272 of NQII01006734.1, forward strand.
AAGCTACTGCGGCAAGGTATTTACGCATCTACACGCCGCATGGCATCATGAATTTCTTGACTGTATGAACAATCCCAGCCATGTTAAATATCTGTGCTTACAGTGTCGGTCGCTTTTCTACCACAACGATACTACTGTAAACATGTAAGGTCATAACTGCAGGCCTCATCGATGCCTTGGTGACAGATCTGCAAAAGAGAGTTCTTGCATCCTCCACCGGCGGAGTGATGGACGGTGATTTAGATCGTATGGCTCCACTACCAAAATCTGCTACGACCAGTATGAACGACGAACCTGTCACCTGATCACCAAGAGCAACATCCCTTTCCACGAAGACATCTTCATCCATGATTCCTGCTCCTTCCGACGTGACGACAGCCGAACCATCTGTGACCGCTAGTGTATCATCTACGGAACTTTCAGTAGTATATCAGTGTCGCTTCTGCTGCAAGGACTTTGCCTTCAAGCGTACTGCATGGTGACGCGAAATTCACGAGTGCCCGAAGAGTTGGTTTCGTATTTAACGAATTAGAACTGATGGTGATGATTATACGGATGCAAACGAACATGAATAATTTTGTAGTAATGAATTTTAATAAATTTGAAAACAATCAAAAAATTAGTTTAATATTTTACCCTATAATCTTTTCTTCTCCTGTTTTAAACTAATTTTGATAATAAAAAAAAGCACTATGATGCAAATATTATTTTTAAGTTAGCTAATCACTGTCTCTATAAATGGTCGTGGGGCTTTCCTGGAGGTATAAATGGTGCTTACGAACTGAATTTCACGAGTCTGGCCCTAATAAATCGCAAATTATAATCACATGTGCCTATAAATATTCGCTTGCTCTCAATCTGACTTGCGAAAATGTGGGCATACTATGATTTAAGATACAGACCCAACTGAAAATGAAAAATAAGAGCTCTATGATACATCGCTTACCTTTAAATGAACTTAAAATGAAAATAACCATGAATTTACTATCAATTTTTATAAACAAAATATCTTATTCGGAATAGTTTTATAAGTTAGCGTGATTGAGGGTATGTGCTAAACGAATAATACAATGGTTATGCATAATATACACAAACCAAATTCAATATTGGTATGAGGAAATGTGAAATGATAAAATGTTATTCGTGGATGGTAGGGTGAGCAGGGTTATTACATTACATGATCCTCGATTTTTAGAATTTCCTTGACAACGGGCGGGGAGGGGGTGAGAGGGCTGTGGGTGGTGAGGTGGTGAGGGGTCGTGTTAGATGGGGTCTGTGGGTGGTAAACTGGTGAATGAGTTGTGGTGGTGATAGGGGATATGGTGGGTGAAGGGTTGAGTAGTGTTGAGGGTGTCTGAGGGAGGGTGAGAGTTGGAGAGGAGGATTGAGGGGTGTTGGTGGGTTTCTGAGGGAGGGTTGGGGGTGTGTTGTGGTATGGGTGGTGTGGTGGACGAGGGAGGTGAAGGGTGGTGATATGTGTGAGGGCGTTGTGGTGTGTGAGGGGGTGAGGGGTGTTGGTATGTGGTGAGTGGATGATTAGGGATGTGTGATAGTTTTTATCATTTTTTTTATTACGGATTTTGTTGTGAAGGATGAATAATACATCCCCGAAGTGGCAAGCCGAAACATTTAAGAAATTGTATAAACTACTTTTTTATTTAATGGAACTATGATCTGCGGTGACACTCTAAACCGATATATTTATTATCAATCCAAAGGAACGTCTAATACTTTTTTTATTTAAATAATTTTTAGGAATGATCGGGGACGAACATCCAACATGGTATCGAGCCCTGGCCGTGACGCCTATCAATATGGCTGATGGCACCGACCAACATGGTGGCCGCCCGCTCCTGTGAGGTGATCGTGGCAAACTCCAACCTCCTATCCCGGATCTACGTTGCACCCGCATCGGCCTAACCTAGCTACTCTCGAGCTATATTTTCGAACGAAGGCAATCACATGAGTGGCCAAACAATATAGGCCTATACAGTTGATTCAACTAAGTATTTTGATGACAGTCTTTTTACTTAACACAGGGGTTCTGTTTATGCAGGCGTGTATTTGGTTAGAAGAACAAAACTAGGTTTTTTTTGCTTTTCAAGTTTTGTCTACTAAACCAAAATTTTTTTTTGGGGCAACTATATATATTTTTGACCCTATAGAAACAAATATTTTATAAGTTGTTCTCTCAGTGTGCCTTGAGCATCGGCAAGGTTGATGTAGGGTGATGATCGAGCAGCGACTGAGTGCAAGGGCAAAGGAAACTGAGTGCCCCTACCCGATAAAACCCACCGGCCAACGGCAACGTCCTCTACGTTTCCCAAATTTGAAAATCCGGATGACCTCGCCGGGAATCAAACCCTGTTCGCCTTGGTGGGAGGTGACTAGTTAGCCCAACGAAAAAACGACAAGATTATTTAACTAGTTGGGGCAGCGGTGGCGCAGTGTCCAGGGCGCTCGCCTCCCGCCATGGCGATCCGGGTTCGATCCCCGGCGGGTTTCGCATGTGGGAATCATGCTGTACGATGCCGCTTGCCAGCGGGTTTTCTCGGGGTACTCACGCTTCCCCCGCCCTTGCATTCCAGCGCCGCTCCATTCTAGGTTTTCATTTCTGTCATGCCCAGGGATGACGGTCACCTACGGGTCCCAGCTGGAAAGACCGTCACTAGGTGGGTGTCGCCTTGCCGTGGGTGCACACGCCATTATTATTATTTAACTGGTAATCATTTACAGCCCTATGCTGCTAAAATAATACGCACCCTTAGACTTTATTTGACAAAATAATTTTCACACAAAATAAATATTAAATTATTGTTTTCTTCTTTAATCCCCCCTCCCTCCATGTAGATCACTGTAGCTGCCTCGGAAATTACGGCTGAAAAACTGTCAATATTTAGAGACCACACATTTATGTCGTTATGCAGGATCGTAAAACTTGCAGTAAATATTAATATTTTGAGTTAATCTGTTGGTAGTTAGTTCATCCACTATACAATATTTGGGTGTTAGGAGCTCATTGTATTCATGCGTTTGAAAATTATTTGTAAGTGCCTATAACTTGAGAGTACACACATATCGCCTAAGGTTGTTTTGGTTTCCAAGAGAGCCCCTTATTTGTATAACAGAGTGAGTCCTGGAGCTCGTTTCAGTAAATTTAATGTTCCAGCGGAATTTATAAAGCAGGTGTAGCTTGGCAATACATAAAAGGCATGTTACTCAATACATTCAACTGCATACCATTATACTGACGCTACCAGCTCTTTGCGCCATCGCAGAGCTGAAACTCTTGAAATGTCAGAAAATTTGTTGTTTCATACGAACGTTACATGTGTCGTCCGACACGCAGAGGGAATATAGTATATATAGTACGCATGCAAGTTGCAACAATTTCCGAGAACCAGCACTCAAATGCTTTTGTTTTTATTTTGCCTCTATAAATCTCAAAACCACATCTCTTTGAATAATGTGAACTAACCGTTTACACCAATACGAGTTTTAATTTTAGTAAACTTCTCTGGTCAAATTTTAATGCAATTAGGATAAACTCCAGCTGCGCTAAACAGTCAAGTGAAGACTGAAAGGACTGTGAACTACATCACACGATAAGTGGGGGTGGCAACATGTATATGGTCCTCAATGATGGTATAATCACGTTTTTGGGCACTGTAAAATTATAAGTGTTCGTCGAGTGGGTGGAGCGCGAAAAAAATAATGAATAGTACTTTGGGACGCCAACAGCACTAGCTGCGAGTCGAATCCCGGATCAACACTAAGGGTAGGTATATTTTAAATATTGTTATTTTATATTTAAAAATTGTTTTAAATAATTTTTATAAATATTATTATAAGCAATTTTATAAAGCACAATGGCATCAAACAATTTCAGGGAGACGATTTACCAGTATGCTCTAAATTTTAATCAGTGGAAATCACTAAATCGCCGTGATATGCAACTACTCGAATAAATGTAAATCACTACACTTAGAATCAGTGGAAAAGCACTGCATTCGTCGAATTAAAAATTGCATTTATTGTATTTGGCCAAATCATTGCTAAAAATAAACATATTTCTGACATTCACTGTTGATTTCGTACAATTTAACGTAATTCTAAAAAGTATGATAAATGCCTCACCCTGGATTTGAACCCACCATATTCTGCTACAGTTATTTTATTTGAAGTTTGGGAGTTCATGACGGTAATCATTTTTTTAAGAGTTTAAGGACAATGTGACATGATGCAACACTTTCTGATTTAGATGACATTGCCCATGGCAGAGTAAGTAATACAGATTCATACAGATTTGCACCCATGCCTTACCGGAAACTCGAACCCGACCAACTGTGCTACCAAGCAGACTTTGACTTTAAGGGGGAAATATAAGTATACTAATGTATTTATTTTATTGAAAATATGAAGCCTTAGATTTTATACAATTTATTTTCGTTTTAATCCCACATTTTAAAACGTATACTTTATGGGTTTCATTAGTTCATGTGTTGCATATGTTCTTATCTGTTTTGAAATTTTTTTTCATTTAACAAACATCTTTTATTTGATACACCTGGTTTAACAGTTTAAAAGAAAATCACTGAAAAACCGCAAATGAAATGGTTGATGAATTAGTAGATAATATCACTGAATCTATAAGTGAAGGAAAGCGGGCATTGTTTCACTAATACGTCAGTTAAACTGACTGGAGTGACTGTTGAATAAACCAGGCACTGTTAGCAGATTTAAACAGTGAAATTCTTACTGGTTCAGATTTCGAGTGTACCAATCACAATAAAAAAGATGGGAAAAGATAAATGTTTTTATATATTAGGCTTTTATTATTCTAATGTTAATTTTTTTTAACGTCAAGGTGGCTATAATGTTACAACAAACTGTCTGGAATGACAGAGCATGACCAAGTGATAGTGGATTCGCGGCTCCTCATCATGAATAAATGATCCAGAAAATACATTCTTATACTGCTCTTAGCCAGTATATACACTGGAGTGCCAAAAAAAACTCGTATAGGTGTGCGTATGCAAATAACAGAGGTATGGGACCAATCAGAGTAACGCAATGCGGTTGGCAGCGCCTATATAAGACAACAAGCGTCTGGCAAAGTTGCTAGATCGGTTACTGCCGCTACAATGGTAGGTTATCAAGATTTAAGTGAGTTTTAACGTGGTGTTATAGTCGGCGCACGAGAGATGGGACATAGTATCTCCGAGGTAGCGATAAAATTTGGATTTTCGCATACTACCATCTCACGAGTGTATCATGAATATCGGGAATCTGATAAAACATCAAATCTTCGACATCGCTACGGCCGGAAAAAAGTCATGAACGAACGGGACAAACGACGACTGACGAGAAACATTAAACGTGACAGGTATGCAACCCTTTCTCAAATTGGCGCAGATTTAAATGCTGGGGCATCAACAAGTGCCAGCGTGCGAACTATTCAACGGACAATCATTGTTATAGGCTTTCGGAGCTGAATGCCCACTCGTGTACCGTTGTTGACTGCACGACACAAAGCTTTACAACTCGCCTGGGCCCGCCAACACCGCCATTGGACTGTTGATGATTGGAAACACATTGCCTGTTATGACGAGTCTCGTTTCCAATTGTATCGGGCGGATGGACGTGTACGGGTATGGAGACATCCTCATGAATCCATGGACCCTACATGTCAACACAGGACTGTTCAAGCTGATGGAGGCTCTGTCATTGTATGGGGTGTGTGTGAAGTTGGCGTGAAATGGGACCCCTGATACGTCTAGATATGACTCTGGCAGGTCACATATACGTAAGCATCCAGTCCGATCACCTACACCCATTCATGTCCATTGTACATTCCGACGAACGTGGACAATTCTAGCAGGACAATGCGACACCCCACACAACGAGAGTTGCTACCGAGTGACTCCAGCAACACTCTTCTGACGTTATAAACTTCCTTTGGCCACCTAAATCACCACACGTGAACATTATTGAGCATATCTGGGATGCCTTGCAACGTGCTGTACAGAAGAGATCTCCACCATCTCGCACTCCTATGGAATTGTGGACTGCCCTGTAGGATTCATGGTGTGAATTGCCTCCTGCATACCTTCAGACATTGGTCGAGTCCATGCCACGTTGTATTGCGGCACTTCTGCGTGCTCGCGGGGGCCCAACACGATATTATGCAGGTGTACCAGTTTTTTTGGCTCTTCGGTGTACAACTGATATATACTCAAACGATCAGGAATTTCGTTGCACTTTGGCAAGATTGTGAACTATTTATATCCTGCATTTAACGGTTTCGACGAAAAGAGAAAACTGTTATATTTTATTTTCTCTACATCTTAATACATCGATTACTCTGTTTATAAGCGGTTTGCTTCAAAGTGTGGTGATTGCTTACATATTAGGACAAGATTTTCGAAAATAAAGAACAACAGAGTCATTTTTAACTAATTAAATATATTAATTTGTATTGTATTCTAAAGTTTACTAGTGTTTTTATCATTTACAGTATATTCAATCGCTTCTTGATAGATACTCAAACTTTATAGATAAATTAATATGACACTACAGTACGCCAAATCGTTATTTAAAAGTTTATATTACCAGGTTTTTGTTTCATTCATCCTATTTTTTACAATGTCGTGCGCATTTCAATATGATGTATTTAAATTTTTTGAGTTTATGTGATATTCAGGTCCTGTAAAAAACTAAATCACTTATTATACATATACAGTGTGACACGCTAAATTTAAAATACAAGTTTAATGAAAACAAAAATGCCAACATTGTAATTTAGATCAGATATTTGTGTGTGTGTGTATATATATATATATATATATATACTGAAGAGCCAAACAAACTGGTAAACCTGCCTAATATCGTGTATCCCCTCCCCCCCTCGCATGCACGCACAAGTGCTGCAAGCCGACGTGGCATGGACTCGATTAATGTCTGAAGGTATGCAGGAGGCAATTCACACCATGAATCATGCAGGGCAGTCCGCATGTCCAATCTGCGCCAATTTGAGAAAGGGTTGCACGTCTGTCACGTTTAATTATTCTCGTCAGTCGTAGTTTGTCCCTTTCGTTCACGATCTTTTTCCGGCCGCAGAGATGTCGAAGATGTGGTGTTTTACCGGATTCCTGATATTCAAGGTACACTTATCAAATGGTCGTACGCGAACATTCAAATGCTATCGCTACCTTGGAGTTGCTATGTCCCATCTCTCGTGCGCCGACTANCGTCAAATGGTCGTACGCGAACATTCAAATGCTATCGCTACCTTGGAGTTGCTATGTCCCATCTCTCGTGCGCCGACTATAACACCACGTTCAAACTCACTTAAATCTTGATATCCTGCCATTGTAGCAGCAGTAACCGATCTAGCTGCCGACCGCATCGCGTTACTCTGATTGGTTCCATACCTCTTTTATTTGCATACGCACACCTATACCAGTTTTTTTGGTTGTTCAGTGTGTATGTGTATGTATGTATGTAGGTACATGGGTTTATGTATGTATTTTAAATTTTCTATTCTTCTCGTTTGTTTGAAATCTAGCAATTTTTAAATCCTCACGTTAGTGATTCAACAAGCAAAGTATTTTACAGGATTTATTTTTTTATAAAGATGTTTATGTGCGTATGTGTGAATGTATGTATTGCAAATACATGTATTTATATATTCCTATAGTACAGATGTATGAATGCACATATGTGAGTGAATATAGGTTGGTGTGTAGACGTACTATGAGTGTATTTATGTATGCATTATAAATTACGTATGTACGCACATATCATGTACGTATGCACGAACTGTGTGTATGAACTGTACGTGTGTGCCGTATTTTGCATACATGTCTCCTATTTTGAATTTGTTCTTCTCATTTATCAGAAATTTGGCAGTTTGGAAATCCTATAATTAGTGATTTAACACGCAGAGTATATTAGCCTTTTTTTCATATAAGTATGTTTAATGAAACTACTTTGTATCATTGGCGGACATATCTAACTATCGATTCTCCTGCATTCCGTTTTCAGCAGCATAAATATGCAAGTTAATTACGATTTGAGATATTTTCTGTTATTAAACATATTTTCTGTAAATGTTACCAAACCCTTAAACATTTTCTGCAGAGTTTGTAATCGAAATTTTGCTCGTTGGTGTGTTCAAGTTCTGAAATTGCTTAAATTTAAAAGTGATAATGATAATAAAGTATCCGGCATTAAAAAAAATGAAAGTGCCATAAGAAAATATTCTAGTTACTGCTGTGTACGTATGAAAATAAGTTTATCAAAATGCGGAAAGGAAATAAGTCATGCATCTACGTCTGTGTTCACAAACTCGGCCTCAGGGCGAGTCTTAATTTATACCCTCTTCTCTAGGTGCAGACATCTCGTATTATAGGCCCTTACATCGTCAGGAAACGGAGATAAGCCCATCAGTATTGTAATTGGGTTCGACGAGGTGGAAGGAGACTAAAACAACGGTAGCAGGAGGGTGGATGTTACTTTACTTTCTTCTTTTCTTCGGCGTGGGAAAAAAGATTACTGCTTTAACTCTGGCTAATTTCACGCTGTAGTGAGTTTGTAGGCGGCGTGTTTGACGTAGTCGGGGAAGAAGGCAAAGGAGCTCGGGTCACAAGAAAAATTGCTCCACTCCCTTCCTCGAACTTAGCGCATTGTTTCGAGAATTAAACCCGGGCAAACATGGGGGTGGCTCCGTTCAACAGTGACTGTTAGGCAAACTAAACAAAAAAAGCTAGACAATTACCCTGTTCATTTGTTGTAGAATATTGTCGACACAATTAGTAGGTTTTCACGATGTGGTGTCTTGTAAGAGTGCTACCAGGATCCTAAAGTCTGCCTTGATGTGTAATGTTCATCTAGAAAACGGAACACGTGTAGGAATATAGCCTTCAATTTTTACAAGGGCAGGTGCATTTATGTGCCTATGTCATTGATCTTTACTCGATGCCTATGTACTGATCATCTTCAGAAAGGACTGCCCAGCGAAGGCAGTTCACCTCTCTCTCTCTCTCTCTCTCTCTCTCTCTCTCTCTCTACCTGTTAGGCCGTTCTTGCGCGTGGGTTGTCACAACCAGAGCTTATCACAGGCATCTGAAAACATGCTCGACATGTTCATCAGGTAATCAGTCATTTATCACATTTCCCTTCCCTTGCGTGTTCAGACTGATGCACTTCCTGTTCATACTCGCCATATCCCTCCCCGACGTGATTTTTCACAAGCCGATCAAAGGTATTATGGATGTTCAAGTTGTGACTATCGTTTTCCATATTTCGAGAATATTTTACATTGTGGTTTTACCACGCACAACAGTGGCCTTAAAAGAAATAAGCAAAATAAACGCGAAATATTAATTTCATATGATGGTTACAATTTTAGCATCATTCTATACTATCCAAATTTTAAACTGTTTATAAAAACATCAGTATTTGGTCGTAGTGTAGAATTATTTTTAATGTCAGTAGAAGAGTTTAGAGACACATTATTTATGTTGTTTGGGTATAATTTTAAGTTTTTCGAAAAATAGCCTTAAATTAAAACCAAATTGCAGGAAAGGCAAGGAACGCGTTTGAATAAAATTTCTTTACGGAATTCCTAATACTATTAAGAGCAGACCACATATTTTTTTCTCATGGCTGTTCTCATATCTTAATGGTAGTAATATTGAACCTGTAAAGTATTACAATAAGGAAATTACTTTTCCATAACGGTTTTCTACTACATGCTGCATAATTATATTGCAATACACCAGATTTGACCCACGCAACTATGCAAATTCTATTAGATAACTGCTGAATTACCAACATCTGTACACTCTTTAAATTTTTAGGTTTGACATGATAGTTATTTTTTCAAACACATAATTTATAGGTTTTTCACATGTTAAATATATTAATAAACAAACACTATATTCTCAAATCGTAGCTCTTCGTGTAACTAGTGGCATTTCTTCAAAAACAGTACTCTTGAGATGACTGTAACTGCTACATATAAGAAAAAGTGATATTGTTCACTGTTGTGTATTTAAAAGTATCCGTTTTACAAAACCAATTGCTGATAGACATTTGCTTGTAAAACAGGGTTTGCCATTTATTGAAAAATGGTTTTTAAATAAACGAATTAACGTACCCAACAGTAATGGAACACCGCAACACTATATTGCGAGATTACTTTCCTTGCCTACTGAGCTATTTTGCCAACCTATTACTCTGTAACAGCATGTGAAATTTGCTAAAATACAGTTTGGTCAAGTTTTTACGTATTTCTTTTAAGCAACGTGTTTGACGTGTTTATAATTCTTCCCAGAGCATTCAGGCTGACTTATAATTTTATTAGCAAAGGAGTATTAAGCACCATGTACTTCCTAACTTTCTGTAAAATCCAAGCATGGCAATAGTAGTGATTTGGCCTCGCTGTGCTGAATACAAAGATCTTCCCGAAGACACAAAGCAAACTAATGTATTTGTATACCTAAGGCAGCAGTTTTCTTTAATAGTACGACATAAGCTTCACCGAACTCCGTGTAATTATTTTTTTCTGAATAGAGCCATAAAAGATTACGTTGTGCCTTGAGCCAGGGCTGGTTATAACAAATGACATATAAAATGTTTCAATATTTTACTCTCACATGATAAAAACCGCTTAAAACAATTATTTTTAATTAAAATAACTTTATAAAGCACTTATTGTATGTTACGAATTCAATATTACTTTCAGGTTTTTATTAAAAAGTGTCCATGTATCTTTTAACCATATCCATGGCATCTGCATTTTACCTAATGGTATTTTATTCTAAACGAAACACCCTGGTCAAAAACTTGTTTTTCTGTTGACTCAACATCTTAAATAGCGAAGCAATTGTTTTCAAGATCTTTAAAAAGGTCAGACATAATATGACATTTGTAGTCTGCTATATTTGAAAATTGATTCAATGAAGGCATGAAAAATTTTGATAGGAGAATGTATGGGACTTTTCTGTAGACTTCCGGCTGATCAAATGAAAGCGTGGTCGCTTGAAGCCCAATGCTTGCATACTTATACAGTCCAGTGCCTTGGCGCTTTGTAGCTAGATGAGCTCGTGGCAGTGTGATTAATTGTGTAACGATACGCCAAAGAATTTACACTCCCTTTAGGGCCACGCATTTTGCCTAGCAATACAGTTAGCGGGCGCTTTCTCGATTAAAGGTGTCCCATTTCCAGAGCATTATCTGTTGTAATTTTCTCTACAAACCCACACAAATTTTAATCCTTCTGAAGCGTAATGCACTATGTAGCTTCTGTTTCTCGCATAGTTTCTTCTGGTATTTTTCTCTTGACTTGGAGTTTTCCCATGGTAGTTGCTTCTCGACCACGCGCAAATTGCTAGAATCTCTCAAGTTCTTCAAGAAAGACAAGAAAAGCTCCTAATTTGTCGAGTTCAGGTGTGCATGTCTCTACTTTAAATTTGCTCCTGCGGCCGACATGTCTAATTTAAATTTGTTAACTGCACACACATTTTCCAGAACGAAATAAGTTTAGATTGGGGATAAGATTTTTCATGCAAGAATATGTTTGTTACCTCGAGGCTCGAGACCAACGTGACTTAAATTTTGCTTACCTCGAAGGACGCTTATCTTTCTTTTTCCTTCCTTAATCATTATTAATTAATATTAATCATTGATAATGTTTTAGGATATCAAAAATTGTCAATTTCTTGAAATATTAGGCTTTAAAACTATGATCGAACGGACGATATATATATATATATATATATATACATAAACATATATAATTGGAATAGTTGTGATTTTAACAAACTCTTGCTGAAATAACTTGTTTCGAACATTATTTTTTTACGGTTTTTTTTTACATAAGGTGAAATTAAGGCAGCACCGCCTGGTCTTCCACATAACCGTAGAAAACCTTCATAACCATTCTAAATAATAGAGCAGAAAATATATGGCGATAAGATTAACACTCGTTGAAAAATACTTTAAACAGCTCAATATTCTCGTGATTAACATAGTAAATAATTTTTAATGGCATGACGAAAGTGAAATATTGAAAATAGCATCTAAGGATCACATAAATGGAAACTCGCAACCAAACCAGTCAGTAAGAAAAACGACTCGTAAGTTACATTTTATGTTCTGAAGGAAGCGTTTCTTGTAAATACGAAAAACACAGCAGGTACTGATAAAAAATTAAATTATTCCACGCAATATAAGATATGACTAAAGCATTTAATACACTCTAAATTGTTGTATAAAAAAAACACAAAGGAATGCGGTCAGAAATAGTGATTACAAAATTAACAAAACGAAATATACATATATACGTGTGTGATATATATGTGTGTTTGTGTGTGTAAAAAAGAAAACTACAACTAAAACCATTCAGTAACACAATCACATGTGACATCACCGACTATTCACACATTACAACAGCAATCCCTCGTTTATGGAACTCAGAGAAAAATAAATCTCATCAGGTGGGCGAGCGGCCTAAGAATTATAAGCAAAAATTTTGCGTGTGAGTGTAAATGCCATGTTATAACTGTTAAAACTCACAGTTTGCAGTGCTGATTCTATTCTTACTCCGCAGGGACGCGTCCTTCTGTGGAAATGGCACATGATTGTCAAATTATTAGTTTTACTGCTGATGTTTTCCAGCTTACGACATGCGATAAAACTGTGTAAGTTAAAAGCCAGGAAAGAAAGCGACTATAAGTTGTTCACGGGAAAATGAGCAATTTTGAAAACTCTGCTTAAGTTCTACGTGTAAGTACATTGTGTATCCTTCCGCCATATGTATACTCAACATTGTCGTGGACCTGATCACTTTATTCATGCGTCAATCAAGGGGAACTGTAAAACTATTATAAAATTAAAATAATTAACAGTTTTTATTGATTTTATACACTTATATGCATTAGAAAAAGCCTGAAAGAAAAAAAACTATTGTAGCATTGACAAACGTTTACCGAACAATTTTAATTCAATGTTGAGACATGGAACTACCTTCCCTCCGTCTCGTTACAAACTTTACTGGGCGCATACCAATACGTGTGCCCGTTAAAAATACACGTAGGTAGGGATTGTGATATTTTTCATAGATTTACTTCAAAGGTTTTCACTTTATCGTGAACAGCCTTTAGATAACCATAGCATAGCAAATTTATATGCTGGATAGACTCTTGCAAGGAATACATAAGATAAACATCAGGTGAAAATAAGCAACCGTAAGGTACACCACCTCGTGTTAAAAAAAAAATTCAAGTTACGTTGTTTTAGGCACCCAGTTATTTTCTTTTCTCTCGATTAAACTCGATGAAACATGCACTACTCCATGATGAAGATAAGGACGATTTGACTGATTCAAATGAAATGACTGCTGACAGGAGTGGGGTTGTCAACAGGAGGTCGGAGGGGAAGAACCTCCCTAATACTGCGTCGAACGGAGAAGAGTGGAGAGTAGGTTTTGGTTTATGGGGAGAGAGCACGAGCATGCATGGCAAACAATGGGATTTACATGTCGTTTAATTTTTGTGATGTGCGCCCGAGGGGTTTTTGTCTACTAAAGGGTGGCGTAGAGGGATGACAGGGAGGGAGAGGGGTTGGAAAACGTTGTTACGAGAGATCAAAAAGAATGCGCAACATCGCCAGGTGCCATCACACGAATGGCGCGTGCCCCACAGGCAGAGCTGCAAAATGGCGGACCTTTCATCTGCGATCACGTAAAAATCCCCCCCCCCCNGCGCATACATCCCCCGCCGCTGTACTGTCCTAAGGGGAAATTCGGCTGAGAGGTGTCATTTTTGTAACTGCTATGGTCCGCACGGCCACCGACAGCCACCACGCACGACTCCCACCCGTGTGCGCGTGCTGCGTGTCCTTGAGCTGTCCGGTTTCCATGCTTCTTGCGTCTCCCTCTTCATCACCATGGGTCCGAAATTCACATTCGTTTCTTTTGTCAAACAAACACTCCAACTTGACAACCAGACGTTCTACCTTTATTTCAATTCGTATCGCCCGACTCCATTTCACATACGAGACAATGCTTTCAGCTTAATGGAAAAGTAACAAAAAAAAAATTGGCTTAACTTCAGTGCCAGGCATTCTAATTTTTGGAACTAAACTTTGTCTTTGCTATTAACTTTAAATGTTCTACTAGAATAAGTTTAAAAATGGTTATTTTTTATATGGTTGTGTCTAGCTATAGAATTCGGTAACGTAATCCGTAAAATATGTCAATCGTAATGTTTNGGTTATTTTTTATATGGTTGTGTCTAGCTATAGAATTCGGTAACGTAATCCGTAAAATATGTCAATCGTAATGTTTGATCTTACTCGTGATAACATCCGTAAGAAAATTGCGTTTGCAAATGCAGTAGTACCCTCTCAAATGCGCACACACGTTTCTTCGCTATTCTGCATGGAATACGAGTTGAGTAACGGTGACTGAGGTGAAATTATGCTGTTTTTTTTTTTCGGGAAAAANAGTAACGGTGACTGAGGTGAAATTATGCTGTTTTTTTTTTTCGGGAAAAAAAATTATTGTCAATTGTCATGACACGTCGTGGCAGTTAATATACTGCGTTACACGAAACCGACAGCAGATGCGGGACAAGAATGGCAACTTCAGCGTGAGGCGCTGTTTGGACAGATGCTGGGCCACGGAAGAGAAATGGGGGCAGCCGGCAGTACAGAAGTGTGAATGCTACACGGTCGCGTTGTCTATTAGTCACGACGCCGCCGACGAACGTCGGGTCTGGTGCCTCGCAGATCCCCTGCGAGAGGCTGGCCATTCAGCACTTGTAGTCCAGTCATAGCTACTTCCAACTTTTCTGAAGCCCTGCTGAAGTTCTACTTCCAGGCTATCCCTCCTCCTCGTGCAAACAAAGCTTTAACTAAGTCTAGAAAATCACACCACAGGGACAACGCACAGCACTCGTGCGCACTCAGTTTAATAATATTTTGCATGAGTACTATTTCTTGTGAACAGCACTTTATAGAGTCCTGGAGTGTTTCTTTTATTTATGTTTTAATATTCCTAAATGTTTCTCACTCACCTAGGTTTAGGAAAACAAACAAAATTACTGTAATTCATGCACATTGAATACGTAATACGTATACGTTGTACGTACTACTTTACAGATTGTAATTATCCACAATCGGAAGAACTTTAAGGAATATACAACTGTGTACAATATAAAGAGATTCAAAATTAATTACACACTTCCAGAGAAAAAATAAGCTATATTCTTTTTTCTTTTCAGAAATCAGCTTTGTTTATCATGTTTTCCAGATTGAGAAGACGATCAAAACATATTCCATCACACTTGGTAAACTCGAAAAAATGCTGCAGCATCGGCAAAGCATTTTGGACGTTCTTTTTAGTAAAATTGGGTGAAGGGGGTTTCATCATCATCGTCGTCTTCACTATCGTCATTACGGGTGACACTAAAGCAGCAATCAACAATTTCCTCCCCGTACTCCAACGGACTCGTAGTCTTGAAATGTAGGTGTTTGAACAGATTCTGAAGACGATGGAAGTTGAATGAGAAATCGACTACAATTCTCCCTTATTACCTCTTCTACTTCACATTCCGGCTCTTCTCCGATCGAGATGCCAAACCCACACTTCCTGAAACAGTTGGCTATTGTGGTCAGTTTTACGTCAAACCAGGCTTTCCTAGATACCCGCATTGCACAAAGCATGGTGATGTAGGGCTGCTGTGAATTCTGCTCTATGGAGAAAAGAAAGAGTTGGACTACTTATTTTCTGTANTTTCAGAAATCAGCTTTGTTTATCATGTTTTCCAGATTGAGAAGACGATCAAAACATATTCCATCACACTTGGTAGACTCGAAAAAATGCTGCAGCATCGGCAAAGCATTTTGGACGTTCTTTTTAGTAAAAATGGGTGAAGGGGGTTTCATCATCATCGTCATCTTCACTATCGTCATTACGGGTGACACTAAAGCAGCAATCAACAATTTCCTCCCCGTACTCCAACGGACTCGTAGTCTTGAAATGTAGGTGTTTGAACAGATTCTGAAGACGATGGAAGTTGAATGAGAAATCGACTACAATTCTTCCTTATTACCTCTTCTACTTCATATTCCGGCTCTTCTCCGATCGAGATGCCAAACCCACACTTCCTGAAACAGTTGGCTATTGTGGTCGGTTTTACGTCAAACCAGGCTTTCCTCGATATCCGCATTGCAAAAAGCATGGTGATGTAGGGCTGCTGTGAATTCTGCTCTATGGAGAAAAGAAAGAGTTGGACTACTTATTTTCTGTACAGGAGCTTGAAGATTTTGATAATTCCTTGGTACATGGGCTGCAATTTACTTGTGTTGGAAAAAAAAGGGGGGGGGGATAACTTTCATGTGATCGAGTTCAGGCAGAGCGGTGTGGACAGAGCAATTGTCGATTATTAACACGATTTCTCTGTTCCCCAACTTAATTTGTCGGTTGAGACCCTTCAGCCAATCTGTGAAAATATCCCAAGTCATTAAAACCTATTTATTGTTTTTTTTAACAGTTTACCGGCAAAGTGTTGACATCTTTAAAAGAGCGTGGAGGTTTGGATTTCCCGATCAGCAACAAGAGTAATTTTTCAGTCCCACTCATGTTGGTACCAAGAATTAGTAATGTGCGTTCCTTACTAAATTTACCACCATGGCACTAATCACCTCTAAATGCGAACCTTGCAGTGGTGAGACACTTGTAAAACAAAGACGTTTCATCAGCATTTAACACGTTATTAGGACTGTAACCAGCCCAAAGAGATGGTAAATCGGCAATCCATTGATTGCAAACATCGGCATTAACATCGTTACTCTCGCCACAAACGTTCATTAAAAACTAGGCCATTAATGTTTTTAAAACTCCAAGCCAACCGTTGCTACCAGTGAAGTTGGCGATGTATAGATGTTCAGTAAAATCATGAGCTTTTTGTTTAGTTAAAACTCCACTCGCTGGTGTGTTGTCGGCTCAGTGGTCTTTAATCCATTCGACTAGGCAGCGTTCTAGTTCTTGGAATTCTCCAACTCGTGATAGTTTGTATTTCCTGTGCCCATCGGTGCACTCGGACTCTACTTTCGTTTTTTACTTATTCACAATTCTATAAACGGTAGATAACGGCACTCCCGAGTCCTTAGACACGTCCGCAAGTAACTTCCCACTTTCGATTTCACGAATTAATTTTATTTTATCACTGACCGCGAGGCACATCTTTCTCTTAGGAGGCATTGTGGCAGCTGGCTCATTTCACAGACACATGAGGTTGATTGGTCATGTGTTCATTGTTTGTTGCGTTTGGGTATTTCTCACGAGTACATGTGATGAGGCGGTGAATTCTCATGTAAGGAGGTGAAAGCTCAAGAAATGTATTGCCATATTTTCTCAGAAATAGAGGTAACATCTTTCCCACGATGCCAGGAAAAAGGTGAAAATGAAGGGCCAGCAACTTTTTTCTCATAAACCCAGGTTTTTCACTACATCAGGTTCTCACGAAACCAGACCACACTGTATTGGAAAAAATAGTGTTTTAGTTTTTTGTAAAAGTAAGATAATATATATAATTACTTTATTAATGAATACAGGTGCAGAATTTCGCCTTCATATTAATGAGTGATGCATAGTAATTTAACATAATACTAGTAAAGTTATATTCTCATGTAGGTAAAGATTTGGATTCTGCGTTTGTTTAATTTTTCTCTGGCGCGACTGTGGAGCCTCGAGGTTCGGGATTTTGCGGCAGGTGGTGGACGCTGTTGGTCTGTGCTGACATTTTTTACGGAAGTGCGCGGTTTAGTGCACTACTTACGAGAGATTGGCAGTTTGCACCTGCGATCAGAGGCCACTGGTTGCGAAATGCGTGGACGGGGGACTAACCAGCATATGGGTCAACAATCGAGGTCTCGCTAGGTGAGCAGTCGTAAGTGCGTGCGATGTTCCTATGTTATTTTTTAGGTGTAAGAGTCGTTTTATTAATTCTGAAAAGTGAGGGCAGTTTTCGAGAGAGTCATATGGACGCGAGATTGAGTGTGTGCCTATGCGGACACTCGGCCCTGCCCAGGACTGATTTTCGATTTAAAGTCGGGTTCTGGGTGTGTTTTATTAAGACGAGACGCGAGTGATTATCTTGGGGTAGAAAGTCGACCTGCCTTTCGAGCTGGTTATGGCTTTAGATATAGCCCAGTCAAAATCGACATTCAAGGTTACAAAAATTCACATAGAGCTAAAAATTGGTACAAATGTTGGGAACACCATTATAAATGAAATGTGAAAAGTCCCCATCGATCCCACATCTGCAAAAAAATTTATTCAAGGTCAAAGTTCGCAAATATGGGTTTTTTGCATTTTTCAGCCAAACGGTAAGTTTTATCACACAAATAGATCAGACAACAATTGTAGATCATGCAATTATCTATAAAAATTGTTCTTACACATTTTTTCCTAAGAGTCACTTTTTCTGAGATATAACAGTTGAAAAAGTTGTGTTCTTCATAATATGCACACGTTTCCACGCCACCTGTGAGGTAGTGTACTTGGCGC
>NQII01006734.1:90129-113195 GCA_002778355.1 Clitarchus hookeri
AAGGAATTATGATACTTAGCCTCAGCAGCAACTAAATCATAATCAAACCCAATTCAAGCAGTAACAGCTTTTGCCACATCATCAGAACGAGTCTGAGCTACTTTCAGAATAGATTCTTTGAATGAAAGTGTAGTTACTTTGAAAATCATACGCCGAGCATCCAATCCTTTTTTATACTCATACTCTTCATTCAATCCATTGCCGCAAAATAAGCAACATTGTTTAAAACAAAAAGCTTATTCACTTACGCGTGCTCTAGTACGAGGAGGACTTATTGGAGATGTACTGGCTTGTTCTTCCTCGTGTTGTCTTTTAACTGCAGCAATAGTATTCTTTCA
The DNA here is from genome assembly GCA_002778355.1 of Clitarchus hookeri. Taxonomy (NCBI): domain Eukaryota; kingdom Metazoa; phylum Arthropoda; class Insecta; order Phasmatodea; family Phasmatidae; genus Clitarchus; species Clitarchus hookeri. The sequence continues at coordinate 90,468 of NQII01006734.1, forward strand.
AGTGTACTTTTTACGACATTGCACATGAATTGTCACAGATTTCTGGTCTTTCAGGTATTCCGATAATTCATCACCTCTTTCAGTACTTGCATCAATTAATGTCTTCATGCCACGATCAACAGTAACAATTTCACTTTCAGTCAAAGGTTTACTACAAATAAAGCACATTTGCGACATTTTTTTTAAAAACTAAAAACGGCACAAACTTGGTAAGGAAATCTTAGCAATACTCACGTGTTTTCACTACGAAGGTACGTTCGAGACTAACAGTATTTAGTTTAGGCTTCGAAAAAGGAGCAAGTATACGACCGTTGCCACACGGACAGTGGAATAGGAGACAGATGTTGTTCAAGGTTATACTGGCGTATACAATGAGGGACTGGGTTTCTTTCGAGTTCATATTCTCAGAATTGTACTATTTTGTAGGTATAAGTCACACAGACCAATATAAAAGTATTTTTATTTGTATTACGGCTCCAGTGATGTATATACGTGGCATACTTGTGCATATTATGAAGAACATGACTTTTTCAACTTTTAAAATCGTTATATCTTAGAAAGGGTGACTCTTAGGAAAAAAGGTGTAAGAACAATTTGTATAGAGAATCGAATGATCTACAATTTTTGTCTGATCTATTTTTATGATAAAACTTACCGTTTGGCTGAAAAATGCAAAAAGCCCATATTTGTAAACTTTAACCTTGAATAATTTTTTTTACAGATGTGGGATCGATGGGGACTTTTCACATTTAATTTATAATGGTGTTCCCAACATTCGTACCAATTTTTAGCTCTATGCGAATTTTTGTAAGCTTACCCCTATTTTTTGAGCTAACTTGACCGGATTAATAGCCTAAGAGTGTGTGGCGGTGGGTTCCGCTCTTCTTGGCGGCTCTTCGGTGGGCAGTGAGCCGGGTTTTGACGTCCGGCATGGTCGCTAGGTGTATAAGTTTCAGAAAGAGAAAGGAAAATTCTCCGTGGCTGGAGGGCGGCGGCTGGCGTTAAACGCTTAAGTATTAGTTTTCGTAGTGTTAAGTTAAGGTTAAGCCAGGTTTTCTGTTGTAATTTTTCCTGTATTGGATTAATTTAATTGGATAAAATTCCGATTCTCCCATCTAGAGGATCAGGCTTTTAATTATTTTAACTGGAGATATAATTTGCACCAATCCAGTCAGTATAGTTAATAATGATAAACTCTGTTCTCTATGTTTTCATTTTTCTATGCAACAGGTTGTTAATTTAGCTTGTTAAAATAAATCTGGTAGAAAAGGTTAGCGAAAGGCATTTGTCCGCTATGCCACTGCACAGTGCAGGCTGCCAGATTGTGGTTACCATGGTAGCGGCCAACATATATGCGGCCATCACTGTAGGGCAGGTTGAAGCAGGACTCATCCGAAAACACTACATTTTGCCACTCAGCACGCCAGCGACGGCGTTTACATGCCCATTGCAGTCTGAGACATGTTGGGTTTCTGGACAATGGAAGCCAATGCAATGGCATGTGTGCCACCAGTCCAGCCCGCAGCTGACGACGCCGAACCGCCGATACAGACAGGTCCACACCCGTTGCATTTCTCCAGTGTCGAGCCAACACTGTGGACGGGGCTGTACGGTTCGTTACGGCCATGTGGACAAGATGGTGGTCATCCCATGCTGTGGTCACATTGCGAGGTCCAGTAACCGCTCGTCACTGGGTACGATCCTCTTCTATCCACTGGTGCCACACATGTATCACTGTCGTAGCAGCAAGCCCTGTAAGAGCCGAAATGTCACGGTATGACAAACCCGTTTCCCGGAGACCGATTAATCTGCCCCGTTCGAATTCACTCACATGCTAATATGGCGCCATTTGACGTCGACGAGGCATACTGGCACTCGCTTTCACTTCGTTTGACAGCTCTTCACTGACTGAGCTTGAAGTAACACGGACTTTTCCGTCCACACATGAGAGGGCGCTGCTGGGCCTACGTTTACGCCATCTCTGTAATTGTAATCACTTATTGCTGGTACACTGTTCTGCACATCCTCCGAGTTTGGATTCGTTGGATCTATTCTTTCTGTGTGTTACAATTTTTACAAACAATAGTGTATATAGTTGACACAACTATAAATATTAGATAGTTATATATAAATAATTCAGGCAAGCATGTGAAAATCTTACGGCAATAGTGCCCCTACATTTGCCAAGATGTTTTAAGTAACAAATAATTATGATGGCATGTAGTTTTTTTGCATATACTTTGATGTATAGGTTTTGATTTTGTCGAACAGTATGTGCAGTATGAGGTCNGACACAACTATAAATATTAGATAGTTATATATAAATAATTCAGGCAAGCATGTGAAAATCTTACGGCAATAGTGTCCCTACATTTGCCTAAATGTTTTAAGTAACAAATAATTATTATGGCATGTAGTTTTTTTGCATATACTTTGATGTATAGGTTTTGATTTTGTCGAACAGTATGTGCAGTATGAGGTCAAAATTACTACATAATAAGAATTGAGACTCATGTCTGTAATCAAGTGTGGATAAAACAGACTACAAAAATCGTAATACACGCGGGATAAATGCATCGTCTTTGGATTGACACCATGCTCTTGCACTAAGAAGTTTACACTCTTAATGTTTTACATCTACAGAAAACGAGCTTTCATGCTGCTTCATGATGAACATTANTTAATGTTTTACATCTACAGAAAACGAGCTTTCATGCTGCTTCATGATGAACATTATTGGCGCCACGTACCTTCAAGATGTTGGGAACTTACATACACAAATACTGACAGTTAATCGATCATATAAGCCTATATTTCAGAGGAAAGTAGGCTAAAAATAAATTAAAAAATTAATGCAAATGAATAATAACGAGGAACGTACTGGTGAGCTGATGACGGAATCGTCAGTGGATGCGAGTATCACATNTTAATGCAAATGAATAATAACGAGGAACGTACTGGTGAGCTGATGACGGAATCGTCAGTGGATGCGAGTATCACATCCTTTGGCAAGGGACATGTATTTGGAAGATTGGATGCTGAGCAACGATAGATGTATTCGCTATGATGCACTTTCCAATTTCCCGTTACGCTAACTGATTACGTAGTGAACTATTCTGAAATATCCACTATCTCCCACTTCAGTGGTGGTTACTCATACCCAAGATTAGCCCTGAAGTGCTAAATACTTGCAACTTAATATTTAGGAAATGTGATCATGTATATTTGAAACTTTGGCGGGCCTCTTGTATTTCTCTAATAAGGGAGTCTCTTCAAGTATCATAAATAAGCATTTTACTTATCAAATTTNTTGGCGGGCCTCTTGTATTTCTCTAATAAGGGAGTCTCTTCAAGTATCATAAATAAGCATTTTACTTATCAAATTTCGATAAATTTCTTATATATTTCAAACACGATAATGCAATTTTATGTTCCAAACAAAGAGCACTATAAAAAAATTCAACCAATAATTAAATATAAATTTTTTTTATATAATCGGTTGAAAGATATCTGGTGGCCTGATCCTGCATCCAATGTTTGCTTGCTGAGGCCAGCATGAATGGGACTTGTAGATGTACAACCAATATATTCGTAAGGTTAACTGCATAAAAGAAATCGTATACGACGCAGCCTTCATTACAGCAGTTGATTTACTTTCCATTTTTTTTTCGTATTTTAATTTTATTGTTGCTTCATATCTAATGTTTCTCATTTCCTATAGGACTATGTAACATCTGCTACCTTAGGCACCATATCCCTCCACCGATGAAGTCTCTTAGTCGGACAGAAATTGCCCATAACAAAGGTACTCACACATCCAACATATGAAGGACATTTGCCAGCCTCCATTGCTACAAGATTTTGCTGTCTACCATCCTCCTTCTTGTCAGCCGGTTTTTTATTTGTATCCGAATGAGGTGGTAAGAGTGGTAGCTAATTTTGGAGATATTCGCAGTACTTGCACTCCCCTGCTAATTTATCTCTGGTATCTACAGCATCGTGTGGCCTCAGCTCTTCCATCACCTTTATTCTCAGCGGTAGACTCTCTCAATCCGCTCTTTTACATTTGATCTTATTGGAATTGAGCAAGCATCCTCAGCTGGTCGGTTACATAAAGTTAATGGTCTCCATCTGGTACCAAGCACCAAGCAGCTCTTTCTGGCCAGTCTTGTAAAGCCACAATCTTGTGTGTAATGTCCAGTATATCACACATTCAACGTCTTTAGTGCCCTAACTAAATGATGGTTGCCTATTATCCATTTAAGAATGATATATTCAGTCACTGGCTAGTTTAAAAATGTAAACAAGCCACTTGTATTGGCAGCATCATGTTTGACTGCATCGAGCTGGTACGACAATCCGTTGTACTCATAAATATCTTTCAACTCTAGAACGAAATCATATGGGATGACAGCCAGTTTATGTTGTTTAAGCAAATATTTGTCCACCATCTCCCAGTCATGAACTGCCATTCTATTTCCTCTCTCCATTCCTCGCAACACTACTGCTGTGACTGCGACCTGAAACATAGTTATACAATCTGGCCATCCATGAATTGTATTATTCAAACCTGGTGTTAATAACAGAAAAACGATACAATTATTTATCTAGTTACTCTCATTTGCCAGGAACCATGTTCCAATCGTTTTTGTCTACTCAAGGTTTAATATGGGGTTTTCATCTCATGAATCAAGAACCAAATTTTTTATTCCCGTAATTGGAGGTNTCCAATCGTTTTTGTCTACTCAAGGTTTAATATGGGGTTTTCATCTCATGAATCAAGAACCAAATTTTTTATTCCCGTAATTGGAGGTTTCTGACTGCGTGCAGTGCCCCCCCCCCCCTAAGGGGTAGAGGCCTGGAACCAAATTTGTGCACACCCTTTAACCTTCGTCTGTAGATCCCCTCCCCCTCCTCATTTCTTCACAGGAAGGAGTTGCACTGACTAGAGGAGGTATGTTTTCAACTTTTTTTCGGTCTGGAAACCACAGTTTTCGGCCGATTTCGGTGTGATTTGTGGGAGGGGTGTCTCTTTGGACCCTCCCTTGGCCCCACACTTAGTTAGGCTCTTTTGGATAAATGTCGGTAACCCAATTGGGGGGTACCATACCATTTTCTGGCCTGGAAACCACAGTTTTCGGCCGATTGCGATGGGATTTGAGGGAAGGGTGTATCTTTGGAGCCTCCCTTGCCCCACACTTAGTTGGACCCTTTTGGATAAATGTTGGTACCATAAGGGGGTAACATAATTTGTACCATAAATATGGTACAGCATATCATATTATCGGTGTTTCGTACGATAATCCCGAAATATGTACCATAATGGGCGCTGCACCTCCCAAGCTTACCTTTCGGCTTGCAATGAACATGGTAGGGCCATACCATAACTCGCTTTGCACCACCCAAGATTTCCTTTCGGCCTGGAATGGACATGGTTGGGCCGATTGAAGCAGACATTGGTGGCTGGGCTTCTTTTGAAGGTGCCTTACACATGGGTGTGCCTTTTTTTTATGGCCCCTACCAGCCTTAGATGGACATTACGCATGGAGGGTATGTCTGTGGCGATCGATGGCCACCCATCAAGGTTCTGCAGTAGCCTTATACATGGGCGTGGCTGAGGTTTTGGCCTTCGTCCATGTATACAAGAAGTGTCAGATATATTGCAGGGTGTGACCTAATGTACCCCTGCCGATGGCTTTACATTAGCTATCAATGACTTGGCTACTTAAAGTGTGCCAGAATATTGTTCCTAAGACTTGAAGCAAGAGGTGTCAGATACAAAGGCATGTGGTGTATCACATGTCCGAGGTGTGCTATATCGTGGAGATGGAGGGTGTGCCTGTGGTGATAGTCAGCCTCCAAGGATGGCTTTACAAAAGCTACATGTATATACAAGAAGTGTCAGATATGTTGCAGGATGTGATCCAATTAACCCCTGCCAATGGCTAGAAGGTGTCAGATACAAAGGCATGTGGTGTATCATGTGTACGAGGTGTGCCATATCGCGGATTCCGCGGGCACTTCACATGTGTGGTGTATAGGCCATGTGTCATATGTTATCGATTTGTTTATTTTTGTTACAGATGGTGGGTAGTTGGGTGTGACCACTGACCACATTGTCTGCGAACACTGACATTCGGACATTTTGAAAGTGTGAATTGGACATTCGTGTCATAATGCCCAAGATTAAAAAGTTGCGAAGTCTGGCCACCCAGTCATAAAATGTGTGTGTCAAGAGCAAAAGTGTCTCAACAATCAGACAGTTTGTCAGGTGGATCTGAGTCGAAACCATCGCAGGGCACATCTCCATGCCAACCCTGTGTCTGTGAACACTGACTTTGTGAAAGTGTGATTGGACATTCGTGTCACGATGCCCAAGATTAAAAAGTCGTGAAGTCTGGCCACCCGGTCACAAAAGGAAAACGAGCACACGAGAAAGCGTGTTGCAAGAGAAAACTGTCTCAACAATCAGACAGTGTGTCAGGTGGATCTGAGTCGGAACAATCGCAGGACACATCTCCGTGCCAACCACATCCAGTAACGTCGACACCTGTCAAAGGAGTGCGATATCCACCACATTTTTCATGACAGCCAAGAGGCAGAGCCTTCCCACGCCCCTAACTCTCCTGCTATAGAAACACAGGGTGCTGTTTCACGCAGACATAAATCACACTTAAGTGTGGCTGAAGAGACAGGGCATTCATATGCTCCTGAACCGCCTGTTGCAGTGTCTTGTCATACACGCATATTAGCAGAATCCATTCTGTTGGATGATGACTAGCCAAGAGACTGCTTGGGCCCTTATATGAAGAGGAGAGTGCACCTGTACTCATTCTCCAAAATGAAGAAATGGCTGGCGCAAGGGCGAGACAAAGGATCTATAATTCACGGCACTACCATGCTGTCCGCAGAGGTGGACCAGTTGCTGTCCAGGNGCAAGGGCGAGACAAAGGATCTATAATTCACGGCACTACCATGCTGTCCGCAGAGGTGGACCAGTTGCTGTCCAGGCACATGACATGGGTCAAATGGAAAATGAGTGTCGGCATTGTGGTGCTTTGTTTTTCGCAAACGAAGGCATAAAATGTGATGGTATGTTCACCATGTGATGCATGAGGGGTAAAGTCCAGCTACCTCCTCTCGGTGAATGTCCTGAACCTCTTCAGGAACTGCTCACGGGCGACTCTGACGAGGGTGCTGATTACAGCTAGCTCATCAGAAACAATAATGCAGCATTATTNAGGAACTGCTCACGGGCGACTCTGACGAGGGTGCTGATTACAGCTAGCTCATCAGAAACAATAATGCAGCATTATCATTCGCCTCTTTCTGTGCAGATGGCTTTGTGGATTATCCTGGCCGCTCTGTTTACACATTTCAGATACATGGACAAGTGCATCATCTGTCCTCTGGGGCTGCACACTCTGTGGAGGGAACCGACCCTCGGTACAATTGTACTTCATTGATGTTGATACAGCTAATGCTGCCCTCGTGTGTAAGCACAATCCTTGCCAGATTGGCATTTTGGAGCAATTGTAGCATCTTCTGGGTGAGATCAACCCTTTGGCACAAATCCACAAGTCTATGCATCAGGTGATGGTGGCAGAGGGATAGGAGGCACAGCAGATGGGTCAGCCTATGAGGCATGTCACTTTAACACTTAAGCCCGGCCTGACAAAAGATGCAAATATATACACTGAAGAGCCAAAAAGACTGGCACACCTGCCTAATATCGTGTAGGCCTCCCACAAGCACGCAGAAGTGTCGCAACAAGATGTGGCATGTACTCGACTAAAGTCTGAAGGTATGCAGGAGGCAATTCACACCACGAATCCTGCAGGTCAGTCCACAAATCCATAGGAGTGAGAAGCGGTGTATATCTCTTCTGAACAGCACGTTGCAAGGCATCCCAGATATGCACAATAATGTTCATGTCTGGTAATTTAGGTGGTCAATGTAAGTGTCTAAAGTCAGAAAAGTGTTCCTGCAGCCACTCGGTAGCAACTTTTCACATGTGGGATGCCGCATTGTCCTGCTGGAATTGTCCATGTCTGTCGGAATGTGCAATGTACATGAATGGGTGCAGGTGATCGGGCAGGATGCTTATATATCTGTCACCTGTCAGAGTCATATCTAGACATATCAGGGGTCCTATTTCATGCCAACTGTACATGCACCACATCCCTCCGCCCGATACAATTGGAAACGAGACTCGTCAGATCAGGCAACGTGTTTCCAGTAATCAACAGTCCAATGGCAGTGTTGGTGGGCCCAGGCGGGGCGTAAAGCTTTGTGTCATGCAGTCTACAACGGTACAGGAGGGGGCCTTCGGCTCCAAAAGCCCATATCAATTATGGTCCGTTGAATAGTTCGCACACTGGCACTTGTTGATACCCCAGCATTGAAATCTGCGCCAATTTGAGAAAGGGTTGCATGTCTGTCATGTTTAATGATTCTCGTCAGTCGTCATTTGTCCCGTTCGTTCACGATATTTTTCTGACAGCAGTGATGTCGAAGATTTTATGTTTTACCGGATTTCCGATGTTCATGGTACACTCGTGAAATGGTCGTTTCGCAAAAATCAAAATTGTATCGCTACCTCGGAGATACTATGTACCATCTCTCATACGCCTACTATAACATTACGTTCAAACTCACTTAAATCTTGATAACCTGCCATTGTAGCAGCAGTAACCGATCTAGCAATTTGGCAGACTCTTGTTGCCTTGTATAGGTGCTGCCGACCGCATCGCATTACTCTGATTGGTTCCATACATCTGTTATTTGCATACGCACGCCTATACCAGTTTTTTTTGCTCTCCAATGTACAACCCTCCTGTTGCTCTCAATGCGGTTGAAGTTATTTTCGTGGGTGAAGTCCCACTCTTGCAAAATGATATTAGGATATATCCTTAAGATCGGCCTGTGCTGTCTATCAGTCATCTAAATGCTTTATCCGATCTTATGACTTTCCGTCTTCTGTTCCCATATGGTGAACAGGGGTACACCTGTGGCCTTATTCACTTATTAATTGTGAGCACGACTCGCAACACTGCCACCTGCAACCAGTTATATGCATACCGCATAATGCAAAGATGTGGGTTTTCTATATTGCAAAATTCTGGCAAATTGTTCCAACAGTATGTTGTTGAGGAGTACTGCAAGGCAGACATCTTGAGAATTATGTTTATCTGGCAAAATCAAGGCATACTCAGAGTGGAGGAATACCTGGGTCTTCACGAGCACACGCAGGAGGAAGCTGATGCTGCTCAAGTCTGAGTTTGCAAAATAGTGATCCTACCTTCATCTTTATGTGGGTCACAAAGGCACATGCACCAATGCTACCAAGATTCTGTAGCTATCATGTGCCACTTTCGCAGACCCGACCTATTCATCACCTTCACATGCAATCCGAAGTGGCTGGAAATTGTTATGTTGCTGGAAGGCCGCCAGCAGGCATGTCATCGCCCTGATGTGGTGTGTAGGATCTTCAAGGGGAAACTTGATGCTCTCATGGATGACATTTACAAGAAACAAATAATTGGTAAAGTGGATGTGTTCACCTACACAATAGAGTTCCAGAAGCGGAGATTACCCCATGCTCATGTCCTGCTAATTTTGGTAAAAGGTGAAAAGATGGTCATGCCCGAAACATTTGATGCCGCTGTCCGAGATGACATTCCTGACCAAGACATGGAGACTGAATTGTACGCTTTGGTCAAGACCCACATGTTACACACTAAATGTGAACCATCTGCACCCTGTTACAGGGATGGTGGTTGCAGATTCCACTTTTCAAAGTCGTTTCGGGCCGAAACGCTGCTTTATTATCGTGGCTTCGTCCAGTACAGAAGGCCAGATAATGTTGTTTCTGTCAATATCGTCACCAAGGTGTACGTTAACAGGCATGTAGTGCTATCTCTAGCATTATCTGCTGCTTAAATATCAATGCCACACAAATGTTGAAGTCTGTTCATCGCATCAAGTGACACAGCATCTATACAAATACATCCACGAAGGTCACGACCCTGCTGTTCTCCAGGTCGGGGACATAGTCCGAGATGAAGTCACATCGTACATCGAGTGTAGATACGTCAGTTTTCCAGAGGCATGTTGGTATTTGCTGTCCTGCAAAATGGCCGACAAGAACATTATTGTATTCAGGCTGGCCTTGCACCTGGAAAACTGACAATCTGTCTTTATTGCATATAATGATGTGGCTGGTGCATTGGAGAGGGTGCATAACAAGCACACACACCTCACATTATTATTTCTATACAACTCTCAGCACTCATTGCTTGACCACTGTGGTGGCAGTGAGTGTGGGGCAATGCCGTGTCCTGTTTATCTGACCTATGCCGAATATCCACATCACTTCTGTAGGCTAGAAAAGCAGCATCTGTGGAAGGCAAGAGAGATGGGTGGTGATGACATCCATCAGGTGACGATGTACGAAGCGGCAAGGTGGAGCATTCCTAGGCGATTGTGGGTTCTTTTCACCCATATACTCTTCCAATGCAATATTCCCGATCCACTGCTCATGTAAAATAATCTTAAAAAGTATATCCTTGACGATATGTCTGATGATGTGGCAGCCTCTGAAAACCGAGCGCTCATATATATATACATTTTCCAGCTTGGTGTCTTCAATAAATCCCTTGCTGAATACGGGCTTCCTTTCCCAGATGCTGGTCGTATCCACGATCTTCCTCCTCAGTACGAGATTCAATCCGAATGCGATGAAGGTGATCGCATGCATTCTCTTCTCAATGCTGACCAGAGATTTGCCTTTGCTTATGTAATGGCTGCTGTTGCTGCTGCTGGCAGTGATTCTGAGCCTCGGTGCAGAGTGTTCTTTGTGGATGGTCCTGGTGGCTCGGAGAAATCATTCCTCTATAATTGCATCATACACAATCTTCGTGCTGATAACAAGATTGTATGTCCTGTTGCCTGGACAGGCATCGCATCAATACTTTTGGCTGGAAGAAGCACCTCTCACGCTCTATTTAAACTTCCTGTACCTGTTATACACGGTTCTATGTGTAGTATCTCCGCACAGTCACCAGAAACTGAGCTCTTATGTAACTGNTTCCTGTACCTGTTATACACGGTTCTATGTGTAGTATCTCCGCACAGTCACCAGAAACTGAGCTCTTATGTAACTGCAGCCGTATCATATGGGACGAGGCACACATGGCACCTAAAGAAGCCCATCACTTTGTTGACAGGCTCCTGCGATATGTGACGAAGAATGACCGCACCAAGTTCGGCGGTAAAGTGCTACTTCTCGGTGAAGATTTCAGACAGGTTCTGCATGTGGTGAGCCACGGAGGCCGCGCAGACCAGGTTAATGTGTGGCTCAAAAACTCTCTGCTGTGGCCATTACTCAAGCAGTTGCATATGGGGAACAACATGCATGTCAACCAATGCCAAGAAGAATTCCAGCAGTTCCTGATGCACATCGGCAAGGGAACACTTCCGCCCATCCCTGACCTACCTGAAGACTACATAGAGCTTCCGGACGTCTTGATGCTTCCGGAGAATGGCGATATCTGCATTCAAGTCTTCGGGCAATAGGTTCTCAATGAAGAGGTGTAGTATTGTGTGTCAATGTTTTTTACTACGTCGGTTCATTAACAGTGTGCTTCCACCAGTTGCTGACATTTGGTGATTTTATGATTGCAGGTCATAAGCAAGCGAGCGATCCTTTGTCCTCGAAACAAGGATGTTGATGACATCAATGCCATAATAGTAGCTCACCTCTCTGGAGAGAGCAGAACATTCCTGAGCCAAGACCAGCTCGAGGACACCGAGGGCGATTTCGTGAATGTCCCCATTGAGTTTCTGAACTCACTCACTGTGTCGTCTTTGCCACCACATTCATTTACTCTTGCAGTTGGATGCTGCATCATGTTGATACGGAACCTCGACACCAAGCACGGCCTATGTAATGGGACCAGGTTGTTGGTGGTCAACATGAACGACTATGTGATCGATGCTAAGATCATCACTTACTCGTACAAGGGTTAGAGGGCCTACATTCCACGCATAATGCTTTTGTCTGCACCGACTGAATTTCCCTTCTCCTTCAGTTGGAGACAGTTTCCTGTCCGTTTGGCATTTGCCATAACTATCAATAAGAGCGAGGGTCAGACATTCGACCGCATAGGCATTTACCTTCCCAATCGTTTCTTCAGCGATGGCCAGCTGTATTTTGCACTGTCTCGAGCAAAGAGCTTCGACTCTGTGTCAGTCCTGGCCAAACCACCATCAGGCATCACCTTGCAGAAGCAACATCAAAACAAAACATTTGCTTTTAATGTTGTTTACGCTGAAATCCTCGGCTAACTACCTACTAAAAAAACACCTCTTCCTGCTCCTAAAAAACACCTATCACCCCTAAAAAGACCTCTTCTTACTTCCCCAAAAAAATCCTTAACGTTCATAAAAGACAACTGTCCTACTCACAGCAAACTAATAAGTACTTCGATGCGTGCTTCACCTTACTCGACCCAGCATCTTCCAAATAGAACTCTTCAGTGACACACGATTCGCCGAAGACCTCAGTTCAAGATACCCCGACGACTCATCTGTGTGCTGGCTAACGACATGTGGAGGGGTCCTCAGCTCCGTCTTCTTCAATAGGAGGGTACATATACATTTCCTCATGTCCGCAACACCAAACACTACCTTCGTAAATCATACATACAAGTATTAAATGTTCACTTGCTCACAAGCAAATACACGTAACAACATTTATCATCCGTAATGCCACCTGCATTACGTATGTTTGCATGGATGGACATACAGTGATGTTGCCGGACCCAAGCCCGGATAAATGAAGAGGGAAAGTCATGTAAACGCGCCATGAGATGCGACGTTGCACACTTTGGAGGAGCGACAAAGCTTTTTACCCTCCATAAGGTGAAGTTAGATGTGGTTCCTACCCACCTCATGCATTCACTAAGGTATGACGATAGGCATATATTGCCTTACACATTGCCTTTGTCATGAAACACAAAGGAGGGAACACTGCCATTGCCGCCCACGGGGAAAACATTGATACTATTCCCTTCTAATTATGTAGACAGATGTGGTTCCTGTCCAACACTTATGGTTTCACACATATCCTGAGGCTGGCGTTTACCGCCGGCCATATGTATACTTTTGCTTTGAAGTTCACCATTACTATGAGTGTGAAGTATAACACTTTGGAGGGGCGACAAATCTTTTACCCTCCATAAGGTGAAATTAGATGTGGTTCCTGCTCATCTCAAGCCTTCACTAAGGTATGGCAATATGCATATAGCCGTACACATTGCCTTTTCATGAGACACAAAGGAGGGAACACTGCCATTGCAGCCCATGGGGAAAACATTGGTACCATTTCCCTCTATATATGTAGACAGATGTGGTTCCTGTCCAACACTTATCGTTTCAAACAACTATCCTGAAGCTGGCGTTTATCGCCGGCTATATTTATGACTTCGCTTTGAAGTATACCATTACTATGAGGGGTGCTTCCCTTACAACTATCCTCTGTCGTGAGAAACAAATGGTAGTACATATATCTCAATCAGCTGTGGGAATCGTTACCATACCTATGGGGAACAGAGACACCATTACCCTGGGTGCATGAGGACAAATGTGGTGCCTGTTCTCAATGATAACATGCCGGTCATTTATGATCTTTCTTCGAATGTGTGTGCCATGAGATGTACATGTATGTAAATGTTCCTGGGTTTCAGTTTGCACGCATGTACCTGCTACACCGATGGTGGCTAAGCCCGCGGATTCCGCGGGCCTGACCCATGGTGAACAATTAAACAAGAACCAACTACACTTTGTGGCCAACTGTCAATGTGCATCCCTTTGATCCCAGTGGAATTACCTAGTAGGAAACAATATGGCAAAGGCAGAAACACGTGAACAACATAAACATATTGCTGTTATAATGTGGTAAGGGAGAGAAATGTATGCATTCGAAAGGGGCAACATTGTAAGGGGTCCATAAATTTGGGCATTATATAGAGCAATTTCTCAGAACTAAACATGCGTTAGTCCACTGATAGCAATGTCATTGACAATTTAAAATATCGTGAAAGCACTGGCCCCTAGCATCACTTCAGTATGTTCGAGAAACTAACTTATCGCGACCTGCGTACTATGAAGAGTGTTCTGCGAAACATTAGTCTGACAGCGATGTCAACGACTGCAGAGGACTGTCGTCGCAGCTCAGGTGCAGAGGCTAGTAACACGACTCACCTTATGAAGATAATAACACTTTGTTTTCATTGTAATTTCTATTCCAAGAAGCTATCTATACACACTCTATTGCCTGACATCGTTTGGAGTGGTTTAAAGAACACCATAATTAGAATGTGGAGCAGTGGAAGAAAGTTTAATGGAGTGATGAGTCACAGTACACGATCTGCAACTCGGGTGGATATATATGGAGCTGGCGGATACCTGGCTTACGGTATTTACTTCAGCGTGTTGTGTAGGCAGTTAAATTTTATGGCAGTTGTGTAATGGACTGAGGTTGTATCTCTTACTTTTGGCTTCGGCCATTAGTTTTATTATAAGGACCGATGAATTTTACCATAAGGCAATGACGTTCTTCTTTCACTGCGGCAACTTTTTGGAATAGGCATTTTCCTGTATCTGTACGATGATTTTCCTGTCTGTNTACTTTTGGCTTCGGCCATTAGCTTTATTATAAGGACCGATGAATTTTACCATAAGGCAATGACGTTCTTCTTTCACTGCGGCAACTTTTTGGAATAGGCATTTTCCTGTATCTGTACGATGATTTTCCTGTCTGTAAAGCAAGGTTAGTCGTGCCGTGTTTGAAGACATCTGACGGGACTGTTAAATTGGCCTTCTCAGAACCCCGACTTGAAAGCAACAGAGTATATTTGGGATGAGCTGGAGCTATGTTAGCTTGCCAGACCCAATAGACCAAAAGGCAGATGTCAACTGTTCACAATGCTACAATAAGGATGGAAACAAGATTCCTTCCGCTGTATACCACAACTTGGCAAGAAGCCTATCCTGAAGGATTAACGTTGTATTAACACAAAATGAGAGGTCATACATCCTTATAGTTACACGTCTGACACCTTTCGAAGCAACAGCAGTGGGTGTTCAGCGACCTTGGTTACACAGTATATGTAAATTAAATTAGAATTCACACATGGCTTGCTTGCCACCCTCACACCTTTCCTCTGGGTTGACGAAGGATCTAAAAGCGAAACAATTAGAATGTTCTGCATAATTTTATTTTGACCTTGGCGATTGAATTAATAACTGATGTATTTGACTTTTGCTTTTTTAATGACTGAATATTTAAAACTTGTAAACGATAATATATTAATTCGAGATTTTCATGCAATAATATTTCACGAAAGTTTTGTTCCGTTTTTTGGCACTTTGAGAGTTAAGTCTGTACTAAAAAACATGGTAATATCGGCGAGACATGTTTGTATTTAATGGTTTAGGACAATATTTTTTTTCGTGTGCACAGCTCGACTTACATTTTTTTAGAGTGCAAATACTTATTCTGTGTTGCGAGCAGGAAAATAATTAAAATAAGTATCTAAGTTTGTTTGATACAAAATAATTTTTCGTTTAATTTTTTAAAATATTTACATTAAAAAGGAAACGAATTAAAAATAATGGTATGTAGTAAGCTGAAAAAGTTTGCGCATAATGATCCTGTGTATGGTGATTTATTTGGCACGTTTCTGAAACTTTGCGGTATTATTTCCATAAATATAACAGTGCGATAATTTCTACGATCTTCCATTTATAATCTATCCAAGCTACTCATCTCAACCATTCATAACTATAAGACTTTTATATTAATATTAATGGACATTTTTATGTAACAGAATTGTATCAGAGACACAAAGACGTTGCAGTGAATCAGTAAATAATGCATGATGTTGACTGTAGAATGTTGTACTGTAGAGTAACTGGTTCAATATGTATTACTGTAACCTGTTTTATATTTTCAAGTGAGATAGCCATTTTAGTACTCTGTGGAACGCTCTTAAGTCTGTTATATTAATGACTGGTATTAAGTACAGCCTTAATAAATTAAATTTATTGATATTTGATTTTGAATTAAGCAGTACGGTCTACTAACTAAGCAGTTTGCAGTTTTGAGATACAGGAAAAATTCCCAAAATTTCTTCAATAAAAAACTTTTTTGCTTGTCCACATGATTACACATGGTAATCTAATTTTCCTAATTACGTCCTCAAAACAGTACAAATAAATGAGGAAAACGTATACTTAAAACAGATGTAATGTGTTTATTTTTTAATTAAATTCATTTCCTACATGTGCAGAGATAACATGTATTTTTACACTCCCAAATAGTTTTAATTTCACATATGAGATGTTTAAAAAAAATAATGTGAGTTCACAAAAACAATAATAAAGCCCATAATACCTACAATTAATAATATTTATGAAAATAACGCAATTTAACAAACGTAAGTTGTGCGTCAATGTTTTACAATTATGGCAACAAATTAAAGCGAGCCCATGAATTCGTGTCTAGTACCCGACCACTAATACGTTTAAATTTTATTCATAACTCTCTCTCACTCCAATTGTCAGTCATTCGTTTGCCATTTCTATATTACGCATTAAAAAAATGTATCTTATAAAAGATAAATTTATTTAATGTCTGTGATTATTATACGTAACACGGGATATTAATTTTACAAGAATATTATCGATATCTGAATTTTGTATAATTTCATTTTATAAACTAATCAGGAAACTGATTAAATTTCTACCTTCACCGGCCTCTCAAAAAATTGGAAACGTTATACTTTCAGAATAACATATATTAAAATAATTGGTACAGATTAGTACGTTTCTGTCATATTTTAAACGCAGCTCATAAAGATGGCTAAGTGTAAAATCATTATTAATATTTAAACTTACAGTTACGTACGAGGCAAATCCTATAGCAGTAATATTGACTGATACTGCTAAATCTTAGTTAAATATACATATATTATGTATATACCTATATAGTTATAATTGTACTTAAAAGTTAATCATGTACATACATATACATGGACAGATTAAATCACGCACTTCCAGAACTCTCAAAGTTCCCCCTGCCTAATATTTCGCCTGGGACGTTACTCTACCTAAGAATATTAATAACTGTTTTAAAAACACCAGCACACACATAATTTTTTAACTACTTGAGTTTAAAAAAAGGCATGAATATACTAATTTTTAGCAATTCATTTAGGACATGTTTTCCTCAAAGTACAATTATTTAATATTTCCCCAAAAGTAAGTAAATTTATAGTTTAAGTGTCCATATGTTGCCGTACAAAATACAGCACATAAATATCATATAACATCGCAGGGGACATCATTTGATACAATTATTTACGCAAATAAGCGTACGTAATTTGCAAGATATGAAGATATGAATATATATTTTAAAATGGGAACACATCGATTTTTCAATTCAATGGATGAGTTATCTTGTATACCTACTAATATCGGTCTACTATATTTGTCTGTCCTCGGAGAAAAGACACACGTAACAGGAAATACACTCTTCCACACTCTTCCCTGAAGTTTTCATCGTCTGCACATGTTTACATCCGCATTGACATTTAAATCATAACCACCTTTATTGATTTAGTTCTGTGCAGGACATCGGAGTGATAAAGCAAAGTATGTGTTGTACTGAAAACGTTCTGGATGTGCTAATTGCT
Source organism: Clitarchus hookeri (assembly GCA_002778355.1). Lineage (NCBI taxonomy): Eukaryota > Metazoa > Arthropoda > Insecta > Phasmatodea > Phasmatidae > Clitarchus > Clitarchus hookeri. The sequence continues at coordinate 108,227 of NQII01006734.1, forward strand.
CGGAAACCTATTTATGGAACGTACAAGGTGTTCCTGGAGGTAGAATAAGGTAGTTTAAATTGCACTGATGTAGTTGTCTTGTAATACATAATAAAATATACAGTCACTGTTATTCATAGACACATACAATGGGTTTCACAAATGAATAAATGGTAGACATGATTTTAATTTATTGAGAATGTCATCAAAATGTTATAGCAGCACAACAGCTTTGTGTCAAACATTTTCCTAATCGACATCATCCATCCCGTTCAACCTTCACTAATCTTGTAAAACTTCGCGAGCTGGCGGCTTTTCTCCATTTGCAGCGGATTCAAAGCAAGAGCGTCACAAACTAAGCAGCAGAAGCTGCAGTGCTTGCAGCTATTGCAGTAAATCCTCAAGCCAATTTTCGTTTAACAGAACGAAATATTATAATTAGCTAAACAAGTGTACTACGCATTCTGCACAGATATCATTACCACCCNCTAAATGGAACGACATATTATAATTAGCTAAACAAGTGTTCTACGCATTCTGCACAGACATCATTACCGCCCCTATCATGTGTAACTGCATGAAGAGATACACGGCAATGACTTTCAACAGCAAATGGAATATTGCCAGTGGGTCCTACAACAAAGTCAAAAGTCTATGGAGACGGTACTGTTCACCGATGAAGCAACGTTTAAAAAACATGGAAACGTCTATCTGCACGACATGCATTACTGGTCAAACCCTTACTGGTTTCGTCAGGTATGACATCAATGACAATGGTGCGTCAATGTATGGTGTACTATCATCGGACATCAAATAATTTATCCCTATTTCATTAAAGGGACACTGAATGGACGCAAGTATAAGCGTTTCCTGGGATATAACTTGCCTGTATTGTTAAGATGTCGCGCTGAATACGCATCAAGTGATATATCAGCGCAACGAGTGTCCTGTTCATAATGCCTAAATTACTAAAAATTAAATGCAGAGTCTATTTCCAAGTCGATGGGTAGGGAGAGGTAGTCCAGTTTAGCTTTATCGAGCGCACTAGCCTGATCTAACACCATTATATTTCTTTCTCTGGGGACATACGAGAGGTATAGTGTATCATTAGGTTCCAACGACACCGGAAGACATGAAGTACTGCATTGCAGCTGTATGTGTTTCTATACCTCCAGACACACTGGTAGACGTACGTCGATCAGTGATAACATGAGCATCGGAGTGTCTCAGTGCAAATTATCGTCACTTTAAACGTAATTGTTAAACCTCAAACTTTGAGAAATGTCATTACAAACTTGCATTAATTTAATTTTGCCAGAAGGTATACTTTTTTATTTTGTAATTAATGTATACAGTAGAGACATGTGACGTCACACCACCAGGAGTTTCGTTGTTAATAGAATAATTAAGTTAATTTATGTTATGTGGAGTATTTAAATGTAATCTACACAGCATGTAAAACGTTTCCACGTATAAAATATTACTGCAACATCCTGTGTACGAAGGATGTTGACAATCATATCTCGCAGGTTACGTTAACGTACGTATGTATATAAAAACTTAACTACTTCTAATGACGTCCCCTTAGATGTACTACCACACGTACGTGTCATATTTTGTTTTGCAATATCGATTACGACGTTAACGGAGGTGAAAAATTTAAGTGAACCATCCTGTTTATTGCTTTACGTCGTTTATGTTTTACATAACACGTGTGCCGAGCTTAGAAATTTAAAATATGGCATTTTTCTATGGATCACTTTTGCACTGATATTTCGAAATTAAAATCTACCCGAAATAGAATAACACGTGCAAACCTAACTGCTGCACGCATTCCATTTCATATTCGATTACATTCTAGCCGTGAAAACTGCTGTAAAATTCAACCGTGGTTTATAGCCACCGCGCTCATTGGACTTGGAATTTCATGAGGCCACCGCGCAACTTGGTTTTTCCCTTCTCCAAACGCAATTTATTGCCGTGATTAACTGTAAATGGAAACTATCACGCGAGTGCAATTTCGACCACTGTGTGGCCTTTCCAAGAGTGTCCACGCACGCCTGAAACTCGCTGCCTGCATTCGCTGTACTTGGCATCAACTCTGATATCGCATTTGGCGAATTGCTGCCCATTGGGTAGTAAACACAATGAGTAGAATATTACTAGCAACCGTGTTTTCAAGTTGGTTCCAATCAAATTCCTTAATGTATTTTTCTGTCACGTACATGTCGCAAGTAGATTTTTCTAGTTTTATAATTTTTAATTTCAGGACTACGATCTTGCCGCTGAAACAGGGGGGAAAAATCGAACCGGTTTTCAGAAACAAAAATAATATATTCACAATAAGCCTATTTCAAAGACAAAATGATTCTACTTTCAAATCTTTAAATACGTGTAAATATTTATGGGCGCGTATTTTAGTAATTTCAATTACGTTTTACAATATTTTGTATACATACAAACCATAGTTGATTTGTATATTTCATAATTGTTTTCATTGTTTGTAGGTGCTTCAGTTTTAAGTGTTTCTGCAAGGCTTAAACTGATAACATTGGTGTATTCAGCTGAAGTTTTTGTTTACTTTAGAAGTTTACTTTTTTCCAAGAAATACGCCAGGCTGTACATTGTGCGGGTCTTATTCAAGAAATCGTACACAACGAAACTGTATAAAATAAAATGCTGAATCTCTGTAAACTACGTCAATTATAATGTTTACAGTGTGTGTGCTCTTTTTAAACGGAACTCTAAAAAAGGGTAGCATTGTGAATGCGGCATCCGGTATGAAGAACGGAGGGATATTTTTGTCTTTTAATTCTTCGACTTAATAGCCGTAACGATGTGAACAGAACGTCTAGTCACTAAAATTTCCTGGCTTAAGCGTCTGGACGTCAGGTTGTACGGATGACGCAATGGGTTACAGCAATGAGTAAAAAATAGATGTTACATTATGAGTTGTTTTACTAAACCCGAACGTGGCAACCGTAGAGCAAATTAAACGTAGGACTACAGTGATACAGCCCAAATTTCAAATACTAAGAAATTTGAATCCAGAGCGTAAATCTGCCACAGGGTTTTTCTGTGCCAAAGAGTATTCACGATCGAGTGACCTGTATACGTTATCTCATATAGGCAGCTACGTGAAATATTTTGCAAGCTGTAAGTGCCTATTTTAACAGTTTTTATAATTTTAATTAAGTGTATTGACCAGCAAAAAGTTCCATACATAACGTTTCAAATTTCGGCTTGTTGATATTATAGGTAGTGTAATTTCCAAAAACCTTCTGGTTGCACAAATTATGTTTAATTGCATGTTAAAAATATAATTTTACTAGTTTTGCGCCGGGAAATAAATAGTACTAGAGCTAAATTAATGCAGTCTTTACTTAAAACCATACATTAGCTTTGAAAGTGGCCTTCGCATAGTAAGCCAGCAAGAAATGCCTGAAAATATTATTGTTCGCTTCATAACTCAAGATAGTTTTCTGAGCGCGTGATAAGTTTAAAGAATTAGTTATCACAGTAATTTGTATAAAGAATCTTTCAAATAGCGTATAAACATTATCCTGCCGTTATTTTTATTATTATTCCATATCATTATGCCACTCACCTGATTCTCTTGCTGCACGCCACGTCTTCTACGGTAATGCACGCAAAGTGGTTATTCTCAGTATACACGCACTAGGGAATTTTATTCGTATTACTATATCACGCCTAGCTGTTCTTTGCCTCGTTGCCCCAAACACGATATATTATGTAAGTCCTAATTTAGTACGTGGCAATTGAGATTTCTCAAGTATCTGACAACGATCAACTAGATATCCGAGGCATAGTTGAAGATTCAAATAATCTGTAAAGCATAAAAATATTTTAAACCTCTCTGAGTAAGCCAAAAATGGCCATATTCAGCCGCTTCCTGGATTCAAATACATGCATTGATGTATTTTAATGAAACCGTATAGTTGTAGATGAGAACAAATTGCAATATTTTCAATATTTACTGATGAGTCAGAGTACCAATGATAGGGGTGTGGAAATAAAAAATATAAATTTTTTTCCCCTTGAAAAATATATAGCCAATCCATAATACCGGAGGCAGTAATTTAAAACCTATATGCCGAATTTATATTATATACTTACCTTGTACTTAAATAAATATTCAAGAAAACTTGTTAGCTTTATCTGCAGTCAACATATACACTAGACATATTTTTTTCTCTTGGTAGAAATCTCTGTTCTGCTGTAGCAAGTAGAGTTATTACTACTGGCCGACAGGTGCAGCTTCGCTAGCACGCACCTTCTAGCTTCGCCAAAGGGTGGTCGCTGTTTCTTTTCGACCTTTTAAAAGGCCCGCCTACCTAGCGCTTGAACTGCGTTACAGAGGAGTGTTTAAAATATACGTTTTCCCATCAAATTATTATATGTACGTCCCATGTACGAACCTACGAAATGAAGACGTGCCTTCAATGAGGCCTGTTGAGTGCTTTCGAGAAGTCGGCCGCATTATGAACATAATTTCACAGCACTCCAACATAGCTAAAAACGGCCGTTTCAAAACGTTTTATCTCAAAATATACGCATCAGATACATACGAAAGTATTCAAGGGTTCTGCATTAAACCTTGCCACAGACTNTTATCTCAAAATATACGCATCAGATACATACGAAAGTATTCAAGGGTTCTGCATTAAACCTTGCCACAGACTCCCGAGCAATAAAATGAAAAGGTAATCGCTCAAATCCTGCAGTCGTAGTGTTTTAATGTTCTATGCTGCACAGAAAGTGGTTTTCATGATTTACTCTATATACGACAGAAATCAGTGGCAACCAAACTTCTGTTCAAGCATCAGAATGTTCCGTTTGTTGCGGACATAATCCGTATATTGCTGAAGTTGTTCTGTTGAAGGAACTGTCTGTTCTATAGGAGGAACAGAATGCTCTGCTGCAGGAACTGCATGCATAGCTGCATATACACGTCACAGACAAGACCGCA
>NQII01006735.1:0-43310 GCA_002778355.1 Clitarchus hookeri
CCTGATTCAATGTGTGCTGATCTGTCAGTTGTTTTGCGACCCATATTGAGCACAATTTTCGATATCCCAGCGTTTAAGTAATTGTTGCGTGTAACAGAGATCTGGAAATTTGTGGAAACATCGCAGACATTTCATCCACCGTCAATCGGCAGTCTTCACGAACAGTTTCCTCGATTTTTTTCACCAACTCATCGGTCATANGTTTCGTGTAACAGAGATCTGGAAATTTGTGGAAACATCGCAGACATTTCATCCACTGTTAATCGGCGGTCTTCACAAACAGTTTCCTCAATTTTTTTCACCAATTCATTGGTCACAATTGAAGGTCTTCCACTCCTTTCCTCGTCATGAATATTCGTTCTTCCTTCATTAAACTCACGACGCCACTTAAACACGTTCGTTCGGTTCATAGCACCTTCGCCATAAACAGTTTTCATCCGTACAAAATTTCAGTCGGCGTTTTTCCTTCCGCGAGAAGGTACCTTATGACAGCGCGCACCTCGCACTTGGCGGGATTTCTGATTGACATATTTCACAGAAACGGACAATGCGAGGTGAGTTTTGCTACTGACGAGGTCGCTGGTGCTCGTTGTGTTCAGGAGACCCCCCACTACCACTCAGTGTTGTCAACTGTTGACAAAAAAATTCCCACAGCACGACAGCCCAACAGTACTCTTACTTTATGGACACGCCTCGTATTTTATAAACGTACTATTAAAACTATAATAAAATAGAATTTTAATTTGGAATTTTTGAACAAGCGTTGATTGCAGCGGGATCTGGGGTGCAAAGAGCTATATTATATAAAATTTTATTCTTTTTGAATCCTAAATTATCTGATAATCAAAGATTAAATTGGATATCACATTTTCTCTGAATATTTATACTTTTTGTTACATTATTTTTATAAAACAATATTATTACCATTGAATAGATGATATAAATTTATATTTTTTTGAAATGATTCAATATTATATTGTTTTCTTGGAATAACAATGATTTAATTTTGTTGATCAACAACTATAATTATTTTGTTATTTATATTTGGTGATAAAAATGTTATATGGAATCTAATTAATACATTAGAATGTTCATCATGATAAATATCATAAAGGAGTTGCTTTTCAAATTAGAATCCGTTCCAGTTACCTTTAAAACTTTATTAGATATATATAGATTTTTAAAATTAAACGAATAAAGCAACTGATTAGGGTGTTGGTGTGTCAATTGATGAATCATTAAATAAAACGAATGGCAAACTTTTGCCGGATATTATTAGAGCAATAATTGTTTGTCCAAGCAATTGTGTAAATACTAATTTAATGATAAATTTTATTTGTAAGGAAATATGGTTGGATTATAATAAATTTTATATTTGTCGAAAATTTGAATCAGTAAAAATATGTTTGTTTAATAAAATGTTTTTAAATCATAAAAAATGTAAACAAAAATATTTATATTTTTTAAATTATTAAAAATTAAAATAAAATTTTTTTTTAAACTAATTTTTTTGAAATGATGCTTTTAGAAGAATGTGATTACATTCATTGAGTATATATTAAATGGAATCATATAAGTGAATCAAGATATAATTCCAGAATATTTTACTAGGGGTACACATAAAAATATTGATGTTTATTATTTACCTGAAACAAATTCAAAAGTAGTACCATAATTATAAATAAGAGCTAATACTTATTTTTTATAGTTATTTTTCGACAAGATGGTACCAATTTAGAAAATATTTATCATGATTTTTTAGAATGTTTTGTCTTATGATAAATTCAGAGAGATACATTCAAAGTGTTGTGATAAAGAATTTGGTTTTATAACTACATATATATTGAAATATTAATAATGTAACATTTAGGAATATTTTATGAAAATATAAAACATATGTTTTTTTAATTTGCATTTATGTCTGCATTTGTTTTTGTGTTTATAATGCCTTTATAAAACTGTATAAATTTTTCTTAATCAATGAGTAATGAGAATTACCAAACAATAACTATTTTATATAAATTTGAGCATACTTTTGTTTTTTTTTAACTATTTCAACTAAATGTATATCAGGATTACAAGTTTTCATCATTTAAAATTAATAAAGATTTCCTTTTATTTCTTCACCAGTCACATTTTTTAAAACATAAGTTGGAATATCACAATTTAATTCTTTATAAATTTCAAATAATTCTGTTAGTCAATTTGTTGCATGTCCTGTTCCTTTTGTTTAATTTGACTAATTCTAGCAATATCACCAACTTTGTAGTTAGGTTAAGCAGATCAAAAATTTATATTCTCAATTTTTTACAATTCTTTATTAGCTGTATTAACTTTTATTCGATTCAGCCAAATATTTGTTTTCATATTATTATATTCACTTAAAAAATTTAAAATTTCAACACTTTCCATTTGAAGCAAAATTTTTCAGCATTTTCATTTTTAAAGTTTGAATACATCTTTCAAAACCACTAGTTTTTATTGAAAAAAAGTTTAATAATTCATATATTTTTTTATTAAATAATTTATTAATACAAAATTTTTTGCCAATATCAGTTTGTAAATTATTAAGTTTTTTGTTTTTTAAATAGATTCAAAATCATTTAGTAGGTATATATTTAACTGGAATAGCAAAATCATATTTGTAGAAACCAAAAATAATTAACGCTTTTTTATTTCCTTTATTTTTGAAATTTCTTTGAATTGATAGCATTCATTTAATTTAAATCAGATTGCCATAAATCATTAATAGTATATTAAATAACTTATCTAATAGGAATTATTTAAACCAGTTTATATAATTTATTAAACACCCCTTCGGAAATAGATAATTTATTTGCAATTTTTAAAAAGGTTAATTTTTTAGATTCACATATAGAACAAATATTTTTTGTACAATTCCACTATTTTTAGTATTTTTATATTATTATTTTTTACTTTTTTACACTAAATACCACATGTTCTCCAGTTATATAAATAATTTCATATATAATTCTTTAAAACAATAAACATCTAAACAATAATTTATTTCAAAACATTTATCAGTTTGAAGTCTATCAACTAATTTTTAAATATTGTTCCCCACTTTTTATAGTCAATGGTCTTGAAAAATCTATATCATGTCCTTTTCTTACTATTCTTAAAATAGTAAGATAATATCTATCAGTATTAATTCTAAATGTGCAATCAAATAGAAATAAAAATCAATTAATGTCATGTAATTTTTAATATTAATTAGTTTTCCTTGTGTTAATATATTACGTATATTGATAGTTTGTTTTGATTTAATTGAAAATAATCTAAATTAATTAAATTGTTTGAAGTAACTAGACTGGCAATATTTGAAAATTTTTTGTTTTTAAATTTATTTCACATAAATTAAAAAAATTAATTACTATCAACATCTGTTTATAAATTTTTTATTTTGAATTATTAATTTAAATATTAGTTTTTTTAACTCATTAATTGTAAAGTATTTAAAATTGATTCAAATGTATTTTCCAGTGCATTAATTTTATTGTTTAAATCATTGACTGCCACACTTACGTATTTTGATGTCTGTGATAATGTTTCAATCTTTCTTCGAAATAATTGAATTTAACATTTTTTATATAAACACTTAGTTAAAATATCAAAGCATTATCTTTTTCAATATTTTCATTAAATTAATATACTTTATAATTACTTATATACAAATAAGTTTACAAAACATACAAACATCAATATTTGCTGGCAAAGTTTTTATTAAACCAATCTGAGGAATGATTTATAGTTTACTGAATGACGAGACTTTAAAAGTTTAACTATATGTATATTAAATTAAATAATAAATAAAGTTTTCAGATGAGTTGCGAAAATCATTAACGAATTTGATGTTATAATAATTACAAAAATTTCATAAATTTTTAAGGAACATAGTAAGTGGAAGCCAAAACCTTAGTATTATTTTCATATTTAAAAGTTAGTTATATTTTATCAGTTTATAATTTGTTAACCATATTTAATTCAGCCTTTAAAAAGCAACATCTTTTATAAAATTATCAATCTAACCATTTTAATATAATAAATTAATTTAGATTTTAAAGCATAATTATTTGAGTTAGATGTTATTGTATAATTGTAGTCAGTTTATCTTTGAAACAATTTTACTAGAAATAATATTTTTTATTTTACAATGAATTCCAAAGTAATTGTTTAAAGTCATTAGATTTTTTATTATAATATTGTTATTAAAATAAATTTTTGGTATACCTTTTACAATTGTTATCAATTTTTAAATATTTATTACAGGAACTGATTAATGGCTTTCCGAATAAACATGTTTGATTACAAAAAAATTGTATTAGAAATATTATATCTTTAAAAAAAATATTCAGTACTTTTAGACCACAAATATCTGTACCAAAATTTTGAACTCTTCATCGTTAAATTTTTCAATTTTTTTTAGTTAATTAAAAATTCTGTAGGAATATTTTTACTAAATTATTCTAAATAATAATAATTTTTATTGTTTGTATAATAACTAGCCCAGTGAGTTCCAGGATTAAAAGATATATCTAGATTTACTACAGCACTCATTTTTATAAATTTTATTTGGTAATTCATTGCTTAGATAAACATCACTTAAAAAATTTTATTTTAAATTTTTATATTAATATTTTATACGGTAATGGTTTCAAATTTGTGGTGGTCTTCCTAATTTTATAAACCCCTGTACCCAATTTATTTCCCATCACTAAATTATGTCTTTATATTTCTTCTAATTCTTCTATATTTTTCTTTCATTTTCAACTGAATTATATATAGTGCTGGCATCTCCAGCATAATTCCTGAGCATTCCCAAAAGTGGAATCTCAAATGGTAAAAATCCATCAGTTTTTAAACCAGCAACAGTTTTATAATTAAATTTTATTTTTTAAATATTTTTAAAGATAAAATTAATAATAATTCTTTGCCTTCTTAAACTTATTTTCTGAAATGTATCTTTTGATAAAAATTTATTACTTTCTAATACTAGTTTTTAAGTGAATTGATTTATACTTCGAAAATTATGTTTTTTTATCTTCATTTAATTAAAACAAATTATTTCAAATTTAAAAAAAGTATATTAATACAGCTAACAGACAATCTTATTTTCTCCGATATTTTATTCCCAATACTTGTTTTCTTTCAATAAACATCTATCCGGCAACATTAATGAAGTGATTTTCTCACCAATTGGATTGTCTTTATCTAGTGTGTATGTATATATATAAATATATATATTTTTTAGACTTTCATCAGCTCTGTGCTTTTATTCTAAATCTTTATTATCTCTATAAGCAATATCATGATATTAAAGTTACAGGCTTCATATTATAATTTAATAACCATTTCATCATCATGAGTTAATTGTTCATTTAATTATTCAATGGGCCACAATAATTATATTTAGGATCCTGTATTTCTGGCAAATTTAAAATTATTTAGCGCCGAATTTCTTATCTCTTTGCCCTGAAGTTCAGAATTCCAAAAAAGATGAAAAGTAACAATCAAAATTTGAATTAAATATGTAATTCCATTATATTTAACAACAAAATCATAAAATGTATTGATCAACATATACACTAAAAACTAACTTTTACATTACAATAGCATTTATTTTTAGCATTTCATCCACCATGAACTAACAAGTTTAGCTAAATAAAATGGACTAAATATAACAGCATTATGATCATAGAAATGTGTTAAGTTTAGTAGTAAGTCTACAAAGGTAAAATATGTCTGATATTGGCTTTTAGAAACAAAACTATTGCTATGATGACTCAGGGTCTACAAGTTACATTACAAGGGTGACTTTAATGTGTTTATGTCAACATTGTGCGGCATTATAGGGTGTAGTAATTTTAATTTCACATATAGAGAGTATTTACCACAGTGCGCAAGATATTGAGAAAAGGGTGTAATAAAACAAATACATATGTTTCCATGCATTTACTTATTAAACTTTACACTTCAGCCCCGATGCACGCTCTGCCCCATCAAATGATTAAATCTATGACGTGCACTTTCCGAATGTGTTATTTCTTCCGTGGCAATCCTTACGTGCTCACGAAAACCGCTCAATTGAGTTAATGGATCTTGCATTAAAGCCTGGGACTTTGCTGGCCAAGAATGAATGTTGACATCATGAAGACCGGCCATAGAGACCCATGCTGTGCAAGGCCGGGCATTATCCTGCTGGGAAATGGGGTTGTCAAGCTGCACCAGGAAGGAGAGCTCACGTGATTGCAGAACTTCCTGGACGTATCGCCACGCCGTCAGGGTGTTCTCACCACCAGGCACAGTGTCCCTGGGCTCGTGATGTTGCGGACTGGACTTCAATGTACTGGCAACATGCAGCATTATCCAGTGAGTAACAATTGCAATTGTTTCCTGCTGACAGAAGAGTTTGGGTATGGCACATGCCCCACAGGCCATCGACTTCAGTTGTCAACAAAGCACAGCGTAGGTTAGTGGTTACTCCGTACTAGTTCATGGTATACTCGTGAGACATGGGTTTGATCAGCTTGTCTGCCTGAACAGGTCATCGACAGATAACATTGCATTGCTTGTTGACCATTAGCAGCCCTTCATTGGCTTCATATATAGTCCATCTAATATAAGAAGGCCAGATTCTGAGAGCGAGTGAGTGAGTGGCACTTGACGTATACGAAACAAACAAAGTGCCATTTACAAAATCCTTTATCAGCTGATGCACGAACGAACAAAAGTAAAAATTACGTTGGCTATTCTGAGTGTACTGCCGACTCACATTAGACAAGCAGAAAATACGCGATAATAAAGAGTTCCTAGATTATTTAATACATTTTATTTTACGAGGTCACAAAACAATGGTTGTTAGTGTTAAAAACTAAACTTCGTGATAACGTAGTAATGTATAGGTGATCAAAATGAAATGCACAATAAAACAATACGACGTGGAAAAATTTTCTGAAGTTGTGTTAACTTCAGAAAGCTTTTCCACGTCGTATCATCCCTCTCCAACCTCGCTTTCAACACGTCCTTGATATTAATTCCAAAAGCATACAGAAATATTGCATAATATTGTTGAATTATTTTTTCTAATAATTTGACGAAACGACATGAATTTGAAATATATTTCCAGCCCGTAATATATGAACAATCAACTTTAAAAAAGACGCTATCTGTTATCCAAAAACAGCGGCTCAAACTTTGCCGTGACGTGCTGTGCGCGCCATCTGTCGGATCTTTTCCGAAATATTACCAGCCAGAAATGAACCGCTTTCCTGCGCGATATATAATGAATTTACAAACAGATGCCAATAGTTATATTTTTCCACGAGCTCTGCATAATTTTTAAAGTAACATATATTTTGTGTACAACGATTTGGAGTACAAGTAATATATATTCGGCCAGTAATCGTTTGTCTAAATAAATTATACGCCATATTGTTCTCTCGAAACCCATCTCCTTGTTTCCGAAGAAAGTGGGACACGCGTGAATAATTTTTAAGCAATTCTAACGTTATTTTACGTCACATATTTCCAACTCGAATATATTAGCTATAACGTCCAAAGTGTTATAATAGATACAACAGACCGTCTCGCAAATGTTAACCCAAATTCACTATCTCGGACAAATTAAAAAGCGTTAGCAAATAATTAATTATTTGCAACAATTTATATTTTTACTTTTATAACCTAGTTATTTTTTGTTAGACAGAGTCAGTCTAAAATCTCTTAAAATTTGTTTATCATTACAGTATAATGGCAAGTGGATTAGCTGACAGCGTGTTGATAAAAAATACAGCCCCGACTTGACGGACTAGCTGATGGCAGAAGATACGTAGTCAGAGGTAAACAAAAAGTGGCGCTACTTTCTTAGACCTGTCAGCATCTGGCCTTCTTATACGAGATGGACTATATATATCCCCTCACTACTATGGTATATCCCAGCACAATAACGTACTGCGTCATTAGGCTACTGCTGTTGCCAACTGGATTAAATAGCTGTCCGAAGAAGTCTTCCAACTGATGATAAGGTCACCATGTAATTGCCTGACAACAGAGATTTACGAGAACTGCTACAGAGATTTGTTCACACCAAGTCCTGCACCTACAAATACGAGGCAGCTGTGAGAAGCTGCAGATATGGCATGGATCAACATCCCACCATATGTCTTCTGAATTAAATCGCATCACACCTCATCCATGATCGAAAGTGTACATTCTCCACTTCTTGATCAGAGATAACACAAGCTGACATGAAGTCTTCATTATGAAACTTTCTTACACCCAGTACCATTTGTTTAATCTTTTTGTTTAACAACTAGATGAAAATCTGAAATCAGAGCATTGTGCCACCCACAGTCTGAATTTAGCAATAGTGCATTCCTGTGAGACACTCATGATGAGGAACTGTCTTGGAAGTATGAAATTAGTTATCAACTTCTTCCGCCAGTCTTTGAAGAGGGATAATACCTTCAGAAATGTAGTTGAGCATACAGAAGATGTGAGCCATAAAAATATCCTCAGCTTAAAGGGTGGTCAGAGAAGCATCAGTCGGTAGCTCAATTTGTGGATATGTAATCACCAATAGTACAAACTTTACAAACTTTGTAGGGTTTGAACTTAGAAATATCTCAGCCAGAGTTTCAATTTACATACTGTATTACTTCAATAGTGTGTGTTGTTACATTACTTATTTTGAACAAAATGTTCTCATACAGTGCTGTAAACATGCAAAGATTGTAATTGAGACCTCGCAGAAAATAATAAATGTTTTGAAGAAATGTATTTGTCAGCAGAGAACCTTGTTGGTGATATGGGAGGGGAGATAAGAGCCCAGAACAAGTGTTTGTCAAATAGGAGGTACAATACACAAGCAGACAGCTGCAAAGAATACTATAAAATAAATATCTTCCTGCACCACTTCATTAGTGAATTACACAGCAGGTTTTCAAATCACAATATGCAAATAGCAAAATTACAATTACTTCTTCCACATAAGTGTGAAAATATTGAGACTGGAAGATATGCGATGGACTGGTTCATAACGTATCTACATTTGAAGTAGAACTGCAAGTGTGAGAGAACAAGTGGCGACTCAATTCCAGAATATGAAGAGCCAGAAACTGCATTACCAGCAGTTGAGAACTGTGACAAACTGTTTTATCCGAACATTCATACACGCCTGGTAATCCTCGATACTCTGCCTGTTTCTATTGCTACTTCCAAGAGAACATTTTCAATATTGAAAAGGCTGNACGCCTGGTAATCCTCGATACTCTGCCTGTTTCTATTGCTACTTCCAAGAGAACATTTTCAATATTGAAAAGGCTGAAGGCTCCGAAACTCTACACAAGATGCACAACTTACTGGGTTGGCACTCTGCCTTCATCGCGCAGTAATTATATCAACAGAAGATGTAATCTCTAAATTTTAAACCACAGAAGGAAAAGACAGAACTTAATCTTGTAAAAAGTTCAGCTATGTACATGGTGAATACTGGTGACGTGCCTGCATCCCTAGTTTGTCTGCAAGTCTAGAAACTCTAATATGTACTGCATTTAGAGTAAAACTTTGGACTGAACTGAAATCGGACTGGAGTCAAAACGTAGCGAGCTTGGACCAAAATTTGCATTTATAGTAAAGTTTTCAATTTGGATTGACATGTAAACAAGAGCGAAGATGAAGTGAACATGGACTGAAAGCTGAGTAGCGACATCTTTCGGCAACTGCATTAACTATAAAACAAATAATACTCAAAAAATAAATAGATNACAGTGCTGTAAACATGCAAAGATTGTAATTGAGACCTCGCAGAAAATAATAAATGTTTTGAAGAAATGTATTTGCCAGCAGAGAACCTTGTTGGTGATACGGGAGGGGAGATAAGAGCCCAGAACAAGTGTTTGTCAAATAGGAGGTACAATACACAAGCAGACAGCTGCAAAGAATACTATAAAAGAAATATCTTCCTGCACCACTTCATTAGTGAATTACACAGCCGGTTTTCAAATCACAATATGCAAATAGCAAAATTACAATTACTTCTTCCACATAAGTGTGAAAATATTGAGACTGGAAGATATACGATGGACTGGTTCATAACGTATCTACATTTGAAGCAGAACTGCAAGTGTGAGAGAACAATAGGCGACTCAATCCAGAATATGAAAAGCCAGAAACTGCATTACCAGCAGTTGAGAACTGTGACAAACTGTTTTATCCGAACATCCATAAACGCCTGGTAATCCTCGATACTCTGCCTGTTTCTATTGCTACTTCCAAGAGAACATTTTCAATATTGAAAAGGCTGAAGGCTCCGAAACTCTACACAAGATGCACAACTTACTGGGTTGGCACTCTGCCTTCATCGCGCAGTAATTATATCAACAGAAGATGTAATCTCTAAATTTTAAACCACAGAAGGAAAAGACAGAACTTAATCTTGTAAAAAGTTCAGCTATGTACATGGTGAATACTGGTGACGTGCCTGTATCCCTAGTTTGTCTGCAAGTCTAGAAACTCTAATATGTACTGCATTTAGAGTAAAACTTTGGACTGAACTGAAATCGGACTGGAGTCAAAACGTAGCGAGCTTGGACCAAAATTTGCATTTATAGTAAAGTTTTCAATTTGGATTGACATGTAAACAAGAGCGAAGATGAAGTGAACATGGACTGAAAGCTGAGTAGCGACATCTTTCGGCAACTGCATTAACTATAAAACAAATAATACTCAAAAAATAAATAGATAATAATTTATCTGTGTGTTTTAGTTCCATAGATCTTGAGAATCCAGCAATTTTTTTTCTATTCTAACAAAAGCCAAAATCCACCTTCCTATACTTTTTACCACAATATAATTTTAATATTTGTTTCTCCAACGTTACACTTAAAAAACTTTATGTCCAATTCAGTCCAAACATTTTGCATTTCCTTTTTTTGGACATTGTCTTTGTGGCTTAGAATTTGCTGAATTCAAATTTTCAAACTCTGTACATTCATACATGTTGACAAATACGCTTCCGAAATGGCAGCACTTGTTTTGCTCTCACACTCAGTTTACTCCTATTGGCAGTGTTTAGAGCAAAGTTTCAATCTGGATTCTACAGTCCAGTCCACTTTGCCGACTGGAGTGGATTACTCACTCCACTCCTACTTCAGTCCAGTCCGGCTGTGTTTACAGTAAATTTTCAATCGGGATTCTTCAGTCCACTCCAAGTTCAATCCAGATTGAAATGTTACTCTAAACGCACTATAAAAGTTTGTCAAAAAAAAAACACAAGATTAAATCTTAAAAAATTGAAATGACTAGTGGTGACCTGTAAAACTGCTCACTATTTCAGATAAAGGTTTAGTGAATATTTTTACTGGTAAATCGTGCAATTAATACAGCATTGAAGTGGTAAGACTTGATTTTCTGCCAGAAGGGAAAGACTAAATTAGTCATATAAAATATGCACTGTAAATATTTTGTGGCTGGCGTGAAACCTGAGGTTGAACTTTTGTCTTTGAACAAGCAAACTGTAAGGCAAGAGACAACAATCCAGTAAATAAATGTTCGTATACAGTAGTGTGTGTGTATACAAAATTATTTGTATTAATTATAATGTAATTTTTTTTGTTTTCATCTTGTTTGTGATTTTTGCACTTCGTAAGTAACGTAAGTTGTGAAAATTAATGACAACTTTACCTCAAGACTTTAGGGGACCCCCCCGCCCTTCCTCGGCAATGAGAAAGTTATATATACAGACAGCCGTGACTGTGAGGATAGAGCAAGTTTGCTACACATATAACTGTACCAAATGAGAACAGTCCAAAAACTTAAAATCTGCAACAAAAGTGTATAAGTATTTTTAATTTAAATAATTATGAGAAATAACTGAGATTAACCAAGTGTGATAAAAATGTCATTACTAAACGTGAAGACGTTTGGTCACAGAATTTTAAAAACAAATTTTGTTCCCAAGTCACATAGTAGAGTCGACTCCTTTCTACAGTTTTTCAGGGGACTGTCAAACAATTTCCATGCATGCGAGATTTCAGTAGATGAGGGTTCTGACAAGTACATCAATAAAATACAATTTCTGACCCTATTATACTTCATTTAGAGTATAATGAGAGCTGTACATTATCTGTGAATAAAGTTTAGTTAAAAAACACAATAAAAATGGGAAATTAAAAAAAAAGTATTACTGTGTTACTATTACTGTTAATAATAAATAAAAAAAACATTTCACCTCAACTCGTTTAAATAAAGAATACAACATCTCAAAACACTGTATACACATAATTGATTGTAATCCGAAACAAAATGCAAGCCGACCTAAAACTTTCAAACTCTCTGAAAATGAAAATAATATGACACTGAACACAAGGCAAATTTTGAATGTTTAGCGCGCACTCGATCAGCTGAGAGCACATGGAGAGATTATCAATCTAGCAATGTGTTCGCGGTGCGCATGGCGGTGAAGGGAAAGCGCGGGAGGGATGAAACAATGTATCTCTTTTATCAGTTTCATGTTGGCGACACCTTCCGCGTTTGGTAAATGTCTGTCTTTTCAAGTAATTAATTATATTTCACAGCAAAAAAAAAAAAAAATCCACGAGGGTATTGCAAGAGACCATTTTCAGCGCACATCTAACAGCCGATGTGACATTATTACAGCCTGAAGTGGCCTAAGACTGAATGCAATGGGAAGTCCTGATCCGCACTCCCCTTAACTGCTCTGAAAATGGTCTCCTACAATACCCCCGTGGATCAGGCGCAGGAGGGGCAGTCATGGTCAAAACCAGCGGCACCTTCGGGTGTGAGGTAATTTTGAGACAGAAATGAATAAATAAGACAATCAAAATTTATTTCTTTACGGTCTTTTAATAATTAATTGTTCGAAACCACATCCTCTGATTTTCCCTGTAGCAAGTTACGCTGCACTCAGGCTCTGTGCCTATCCATTATTAGACGGTCGAATAGACCCTTATAGGATACCAGTTTATTCAAAAGACGCGAGACTATCGAAATGAATGAACACAAATCCTCCGATATCCCAGCAGGAAGTTATTGAAAATGAACATTACGCGTGGTAATTCAAGTTGATTGATGTTCAAACAATTTTGATTCTGCCCGTTGAGTTAAATTAATTATTTGTTTTAAAATCATGTTGACTTTAGGCCAGATACAATTAAACACCAAAGTTTACAGGAAAAAATGGCTTTTAATCACAAAAGAAAACATCTTAGTAAATAATAATTCCTCGTTAAAATGTATAGCGCAACATTTTCGGTCAAAACCATTTGATTTGAAATACAAGTTGATGCGTAATGCATATTGGAAGTATTAGAAGCGGCGCTGTCACAACCCCCCCCCTCCCCCACCACGTAAGCTTAAACCAGTGTAGGGCCTCCTGGACGACACGTGTTACCCGTTAATGTGTGCCGAGGTCAAGCCGAGGTAGGGTAGCACTTTCCGTCCACAGGCCTCTCCCCCATCCCCTAGCAACCCCGTGAAACTTAGATACGCACCGAGAAACGGCTGACAAGCTTGGAAGTTGTGCCATAAGAAATCCCCCCCCCCCACTCTAGGGAGGGCGCCCAGATAGTTTAAAGCCGTTTTTTGAGACTAGGAGAGAGTAAGTCATATCAGGGCAGTCGGCAGCTGCGATACTCCACGCCGGGAAGATCAGTTGAATCAAGTCAGTCGGGTCAGTCATATCTCCGGCCCGAAAGAGGACAGTCAGTCAGCCAAGGCCGGGGAATCTGACACCGGCCGAGTCAGTGACCACAGTTACGTCAGTGTCAATAGCGCAGAGAGAGAGAGAGAAAGAGAGAGAGAGAGAGAGACAGATATATATATATATATATATATATATATTCAGTCAGCCGACGCCAGGGTTCGGGCCCCGGCAGAATCATTTAGACAGTTACCAGAGTTACGTCGGACGAGTAGTAGCACCACGCCGGGACGCAAGTCAGTCGAACAGTCAGTCAGTTACAATTACGCACCAAGAAGGCGGAGTTGAGTGGTGAACTTCAACGAGGAGTGCCACGTCGAGCGAGTGGGAGTAGTCCAGAGCAACCCCACGCCGAGAGCCGGGGTGGGGGCCCGCCAAGGGCCTCTTGCCGGGACGTGGTAGGAAGGTAATCAGTCAGTTACAACCCTACGCTCCGAACGGGGGTCGAGTGGTGTGCTTCAACAAGGAGCGCCACGTCGAGAGGAAGCCAGCTGAGTGCAACAAGCCAACAACAGCCAGTCCAAGGGCCTGTAACCGGGCCACCCAACTTACCAGATTTCAACTACTGCCGGAACCACTACCCAGCAACAAGCACAGTTAAGTAACGTCATCACTGAGGGACGTGTCCAATCACCTAATGCCCCCACAGCGTCGGTAACATAGCCAGAACACTGGTCGATAACGTATGAGTAGATTCCCGGCACAAGGTGCGGGGAAAGTATGTATAAACTCCCGGAAAAGTTCCGGGAATGTATGAATAAATTCCCGGGCAAATAAACCTGTTAAAAAACCAAGACGTGATGAAGTCATTGTTTGATATAACCCTCAACCTTCAAAGCATCTTATATTCTGTGCCATGTAACATTAACTGAGGACCCTATGAACCACTCTGTACACCACAGGTGGAGATGAAAGGTGCAACTATTTTGAGCAATGGGAAAAATGTGTGTGGCTGAGAGAGACAGAAAGAGGGGTGAGAGAGCAAGAGGACACTAGGTGGCCATGCTGGTTGCTAGGTAACCACTTCCCCTCTCGTCAGGCGTGTAAGTGGAGGTAGCACACCAGACTCACCACGCTGCAGAGCAGACGTGTTGGGAAGACGTCGCACGGTAGAGCAGTGATAAACAGCAGCGCGCATGATGTATTTCACATCCGGTTACTAAAACATTTGCATAAACAACCAGCTTAAAAACGATCATTGAGGGAAATCTTAGATGACGAGACCAAAATATACTTTGATCGGCGCAACATCTGATAAGCAATACAAGTGGTTCGCTTTATCATTATTTATATATGTAGATGTATTGCCGGGGCCAATGAAAATTAACTGTGGATATGGTTTATCGGTACATGCGTTTTCGGTACGAGAGTCCACTGTAAATGGTAATGTTAATTTATT
The DNA here is from genome assembly GCA_002778355.1 of Clitarchus hookeri. NCBI lineage: Eukaryota > Metazoa > Arthropoda > Insecta > Phasmatodea > Phasmatidae > Clitarchus > Clitarchus hookeri. Next base: position 15,141 of record NQII01006735.1, read on the forward strand.
AAGCTGCAGTGAATGTTTGCTTCTGTGCTTCCCACCTTCAGCTTCAGTGCAGTCAATCAAAATGGCGTTGAAACAAAAGTCATGGTGAGTTATCTATTGTCTGACACTATTCAGTGCACTGGCAATTTTATTAGATTAAAACATTATCAAGCTGATTTTCTTTAAAATTATTTACTTACCCCTCCAAAATAACTACTACACCGGTACTGTAGCAATGAAACCGAATCCCGTGCATAGATATATTTTTAAAAATCACTTCAAATTAAAATTTTAAATGGCACTTATTGTATTCTCCATATAATGTTGCCAAAGTAAAAAATTAAATTATATTTGGAACAATGTCAGATATTAACTGTAAATACACTTTGCATCATGTTTCATAAATAAAAACACAATAACATTTATTTTCTTTGTACACCTGACAAAACAGTCACTCTAAAAATACTAATATATTTGGTTTACTAAAATGCACAGTTAATTGTAGAAATACTCACTATGTAAAAATAACACAATGAAAGAATGTCTTTGTTAAATTAAAGTACAAAATGTAAGTCTTTGGAAACTTATGACAATGTATGGACGTCTTTCTTCTCACTGTGCCAAATGCTCATTAGCGCTTTCTGTTGAATCGATAGAGTAAAATCAAGAATGAAATTATCCGCAGCATAAAAAACATTGCTACCAATATGGCGATGTTGAACCAGTAGAACTCGTGTTGCATATCCATGTCTTTCAGGAACTGCTGTGGATTTCTGCACAAGAGAAAAATATTGTATCTGTTATCTGCAAAACATCCATCACAAAATTACAACCCTAAAATACTGGTTACATTTTACTTTACCTAGACATGTGCAGTTTATAGCAGTACTAGTAATTAACGGTAATAATAAAAATAATGATCATATCTTTCTGATCACATTCTTGCTACTCGCTACACCAATTGTGTTGTGTCTACATAAACCACTACCACCACACACAATCACCGACATTGCAGAAAAAGTTGACAGTGGCTCAACAATTGAACGTGGTACATCTGGAAAAATCTCCTTTACATCTGACATTAAGCAAAGAGAGAAATGCAGTTCGGCAGATGCGGAACATCTGTGGTAACCTACATTTGGGCCACTCGTACAGTAACACCTTGAGGCTCGTGGGGCTGTCGACATCAAGTAAAGTGTGTGGTCCGTGCCATTAAAAACAAAGCCAACAGTCAGTCATTTCGAAGGAGTACTTCATCAACGTCTTACACAATAGGTGAGCTACTGCACGTAGTTGGAGGTAGCCCTGTCCCCACAGCTACAACGATGGTGAGCAGTTTTATCAAACAGAGACGGCTGCCTGCATTTCTGTGTTGTATGCACACAGGACTAAAGATGAAGCTAACGAATTTCTAGTCAACTATGTTGAACAGTTAATAACCCCAGTTTGCAGCAACCGTACAATTCCTGCAAATGTGCGTGTGCTAACAAAGGTATCCAACTGGAATATACAGCTCCACATTTCTAACAGTTGAATGGTGTTATCAGAAGGTTCAATAAGATTCTACACTATAAAGTGAAGGCTGTGTCTGTACAAATGAACCTGCTAGAGCACTTATACGAAGGAGAACTCTGCACAGCAGCGTACCAGCTTCACCATCCCCCTACTGCTGCACTCGACGGAGCATCTCTGGAGCTAATTCATGGTTAATCAACTTGAGAAAGAGATATGAGTTTGATCCAAGAGCCAACTTCAACAACGATGGTTGGCAATGGTCCTATGGGTTATAGGCTAAGGAAGGAACCCTGTGAAAGGCAGAGCTAAATTAACAAAGGATGTGACGTATCACAAGACAGACGTCTTATTTAAAAATAAAGTCGCATCAAAATTTAGTGGAAAAAAATGCCAAACAAATTGAAGAATCGAACAATGAGCAAATGTCAACAAAGCAAACATTTACAAGTGGAGAAAGCAACAAAGAGTTTAAATGGATTTGGAGGTGGCTGAGTGAGTGATGGTGAGCAAGAAGAGTGAGCGAGCGAGCAAGAAGAGATTTGAGCAGCTATTAACATTGAGGTCTTGAGAGCCGATGAGAGTGAAGCGATGTGAGTATGGAGTAGTGCCGGAATGTAAGGATGGGGGAAATGGTAGATCCCCGAGAAAACCCACAGACCAATGGCATCGTCCAGCACAATTCCCACATGCGAATATCTGCGGGCGACCCCGTCAGGAATCAATACCAGTTCGCCATGGTAGGACGCGAGTAGCCTAACCGATACACCACCGCAACCCCGATTTGGAGATGAGAGTGGGGATCCCCCACCAAGACCCAACAGGAAATTAATGAAACTGGAACGTCTGGAAAATTATGAACTTTATGTCAATTACTGCTTACTGAATAAATACAATGTACAATCATATGAAGAAGCAGCAAAAGAAAGTTAAGAATGGAAGAATGCAAGCCAGAAAGAACTAGATGCATGAACTAAATCCCAGACCCGGGTAACAACTGACCCACTGGAGGACATTAAACCAACTGAAACAAAATGCGTATTCCACACAAAACAAGATGGGATCAAGAAGGCCAAGTTAGTGGCAAAGGGTTTCAGACAGACAAGTGGACAAGTACTGTGCATGCCCCCTTGGCCAAAGTGCCTATAATAAGACTTGCATTGTTCAAATCTCTAGAGAAAGACTGGAGTGTTAAACAGATGGACATTACCAAAGTATTCCTGTAAAGGGATGCTTGTTGGTGGTGTGTACATAAAATGATTCCCTTTAATATTTGGCCACGTGTCATTAGAATATTTTAGGTGGTTTTATTAATTTTACCATTTGCACTTATAAAGAAATACATTAGTCTCAGACAAAATATTACAAATAAAAATATCTCATCAAGTATGAAATGCTTTATGAAAAGCACTAAATATCACTGTTACACTAATATTTGGTTGCCCATTTACCCAAATAACTTGACTTTATTTCATATGTAATTGGCGTCCATTTTACAGAGTCTCGTGTTACTCCGTCTTGAGTTAGCCGAGGGCAAGGCAATTTATAGCCGGTGTAACTGTAGCGCCCAACGTTACAGTATCCTTCTTTCCTTACGACTCCGCAGAATGTTTTAGGATGGGCCTTCTTACCCAAACTATTGAAACAGCCATGTTACTAATGCCTCGGATGTTTCTTTATCTTTCAAGTCAATACACGTTCTTCTCACTCAATGAGTTCCTTGAACCGACTGTTTTGAGGAACCGAATCCAACCTGTCTTCCTAGCCTAATCTTTTTATATCTCCTATCATGCTCCTTGGCATATTAAGAAGCTCCCTTATTTGCCTTCGGGACATCCCTCTGACTTGATGCAATATTGTCAATTGACGTTGCTGAAATGTGGTATCCTTTCCTTTCCGACCCATATCGCCGACAGTCTGCAGCAGCGCTCCGGCACCCGGCTATACAGAGAACTGTGCTTGAGTGAGGTGACAGCGCGTGAGTGGTAAACATGCAGCAGGGCCAAATAGTAAAGTGGCGCACTCCTGTGGCACTTCCAGCACTATTTGGTATTAATTTCCTAACTACAGACGTCCATACATTAGTTTATAGAACTGTGTCTTTAAGGTACTTCAGCAAATCCATCTGTTAACCCATCTCATTTTTATTCCTCTTTCCAGAGTACGATACAGATAGTAATAGAAAAAACGTGACTCTGGCCGAATAGTAATGACATCCACGTATTTGAATTAAGAAACAAGAAAGGAAAACAAAAAAGTTTTGAAACTTCAACATACTCTGCAAGGACTATAAGTCCCCATACTGGTGGACCCAAAAGGTTTAATCAGTCAGTGGCTACGTATAACTACAGGAGATCCAAATTTAATGTTTCTTTACGGTATATTGGAGACAAATTTGTGGACAGTTGCATGGGTCGATGGTATCTTGCTCATGGGAGGAAAATTTTAGATACAAGACCTCTCGAAACAGGTAATGGAAGAGTTTAGTGCCAAAGGCATGATAGATTTGCCACGTTTCAATCGGACAGAAGAAACAACAGTGGAAAAATTAACAGAAATACGTCAGTATAAATTCACTGAAAAAAAAATTAACAGAAGTGGTGATGTGGATGTCCCATTACAATAACTTGTTTCCAACAATCTGACTTACGTATCCCAAATGAACACGCTACGATGCATTTTCATCACCTTACAAAGTTGTTGTCTGCCTCAACCAACTCATCCTTTGTGGATTGTAGCTGAAGGAATGCTTCACTTTGTAACGGGCCCCAGTGGCACGAATAAGGTTTACAAAAAATGCCCGAAGAGTGGCAAGAATGCAAGCTTTCGAGGGATTGCATCACACCATTGCAGAAACTCGGTGTCCTGGAGTTTAAAAAGGCAGCAGGTTGTCACTGTCAGCCCAGCCAACGCAGAGTACAGAGAATGCAGTCTGACAAGTGCCAGATCTTCGTGTAAGAGCTTCTTTCTGAGTTTGTGGGGGAAGATGTGAAAGTAAAGTGTTGTCTATTGGTACATAACCAAGAAATTAGTCACATAATGTAAAACTCTCCAAACACAAACTTAAATTTTCACCTTTCTAAAAGATATTGTTACCAAACAAATGTTGATCATTGATTATATAGAGTTGAGTGAAACATTATACATCTTTACTAAACCTATATGTACTGCTAAATTTTGTGTTTTTACAGATATGCACAGTTTGATTTTATTTCCCGTTGAATAAATAGGCACCCACTCTGTTCTTGCACAGTTTTGAAGCTGGTTATTTTAGTGTGGCTCATGTTAGTCTGTGTTATCCGTGACTGTAATGTGTTATTAAAGATGGTAAAGTGTTATTCGAATTAATTGCCAAGGATATCAGCATAGTAATTTGACTTGTGGTTGCTAAGAGGCACATTAACAAAACAAGTCAAGTAAGTTTATGAACCAGAGATGATCTATGTTTTCGCATGGTTATTCCTAACTTTGTAACATCCCCTGCACTACACTTAGAAAAGCATGGTTATTCCTAACTTTGTAACATCCCCTGCACTACACTTAGAAAAGCATGGTTATTCCTAACTTTGTAACATCCCCTGCACTACACTTAGAAAAGCATGGTTATTCCTAACTTTGTAACATCCCCTGCACTACACTTAGAAAAGCATGGTTATTCCTAACTTTGTAACATCCCCTGCACTACACTTAGAAAAGCATGGTTATTCCTAACTTTGTAACATCCCCTGCACTACACTTAGAAAAGCATGGTTATTCCTAACTTTGTAACATCCCCTGCACTACACTTAGAAAAGCATGGTTATTCCTAACTTTGTAACATCCCCTGCACTACACTTAGAAAAGCATGGTTATTCCTAACTTTGTAACATCCCCTGCACTACACTTAGAAAAGCATGGTTATTCCTAACTTTGTAACATCCCCTGCACTACACTTAGAAAAGCATGGTTATTCCTAACTTTGTAACATCCCCTGCACTACACTTAGAAAAGCATGGTTATTCCTAACTTTGTAACATCCCCTGCACTACACTTAGAAAAGCATGGTTATTCCTAACTTTGTAACATCCCCTGCACTACACTACACACAAAAGCATGGTTATTCCATTTGTACTGTCGCTGCAGAGTGCAGTGACAGTGACACCATTATCAAAATCAGTAATTTTAATAAAAAACAGATTATTATATTTTTATTACTCATGAATAGGGGTTACCTGAAATGAATGACACAAATAAAGCTCTGCAAATACGTATACATCTAATCGCCCAATTACAGAATTTACCTGAATATCAAGTCAAAACTCTTTTGAATAAAATATACCCCAGATGAGTGTACTTTAACTCCCTCCCCTTGTCGTAAAAAATGTTTAAATATTGTGCAGTGCATTTTCAATGGCTTCATACTGCAAAACAAGATGATTTGTTATTGAAATATACAAATAAAGACATGTCTCATGAATAAACTGAAATCCTGAAAGGGCGTATGGAACACTCTCTGTCACCAAAATAAGCATAAGCACCAAGCTCGAACGCCTGTTACAGCAAGCAGCAAATAAAATTTATATAGGAAAATCAGAGGATGTGGTTAAAAAATATTTATTACTGAAGATCGTAAAGAAACAAACTTAATGACAATATTTATTCACTTCTGTCTCAAAAATCACAAGGTTTTTAAATTAAATAATCACTTCAAAAAATAGACATCGGTTAACTAAAATGAAAATGAGAGAGAGGAGAGAAGAGAAGAGAAGAGAGAAAGAGAAGAGAAGAGAGAGAGAGAGACACACTCTGTGTGTGTGCATGTGTGTGTGTGTGAGGTGGGGGGTTGGTGAGTGGGATATTGATGGTTGCCTAGTAACCAGCATGGCGTCCACTATCCCTCTTGTGATATAAGAGGGTGGGGATAAAGAAGCCTGTGGAGAGAGAGCCTGGGCTGCTTCCTTGAGTCCTCCCCTCTTCTAACCATGCTCGTCGTGTTGTGACGAGACGCTCTAAAACTGCCAACTGGAAACAGCCGGGGGTTCTCGAGTGGGTGTGTGGCAGACGCAAACACAGCAACGATATTTCCCTTGATAATTCCAGTTGATCCCGATTTTCGTTGCATCGCCACCCACCGCAACACACCTTGTTGCCAACCTGTCACACTCTGATAAACCCTTCTCCAAAGTGAAAAACTTTTAACACTTTCGTTGCCAGAACCACCAGTAGCTATACAACTGCTTCGCCTATCTACTGTCAATAAACTATAGATAGTGCAACCTTTTTAATTAGGGATGGGTTGGTTCGGTTCTTCGGTTCCAATTTATACCGGTTCTTGAGGTTTCACTTGGAACCGGTTTTAGGTTAACAACAACTACTCTATTCTCTTTTCTAAAAAGCAATAAATTTACTGCAAAACTCTGTCCTTACAAAAATAACTACCTCCTGTATAGCGCTCCCTTTTTTCCAAAAAAAAAAAAAAAAAAAAAAAAGGGAAAAAAATTCTGGGGTGCATGCCAAACATGAAAAACAATTAAGGAGTGGTAGTCGTAAACTGTCCTCTCTCTTCTCTGTCTTTATCACTCAGCCCGCCCCTGTAAACCACACTGCTAGCCGATCAATACATTTCTCCACGCCTTCTTTGTTTCCTGTAAGGCAGAGAATAGCCTTGGCAAGGGGGCTGGAGAAGGGAAGAAGCACCGGCTAGTAAAAGAAACAAATAGAAAAAGGAAGCAGGTCGTCTGCTGGAGTTGTTGACAGGTTAAAGCCACGCCACAATGTATTTTCCAAACATATCACAATCACCACCTATTAATGTAAAAAAAAGAATAATTTGTTACATATTTACTAACCTTAAATAAATTTAATACAAGTTTATCTGTATACATTTAATCTTATCTTCACACTTTGTTATTGTTCTATTCTTTGGTAGGTTAAATAAAACATTTAATGAACCATCCCTATTTTTAATACAAAATCAAGAGACTCGAATATTTGGAATTTGTAATAATAAGGTCTGTGTTAACAGACACTTACATTAATTATAAAAATCTCCAAACATTGATTGAGCATATTGGAAAATAAGACATTCTTATCACCTTCATGATTTTTTTAACAACTAGACTAGGCATCACAATGTAACACAAATTAAATATATTTTATTAAGCATTAAAATTAAAATTAAATCCTTTATTGAAGGGGAAAGAAGACAACTTTGTTTAATGATAACTTTGTATAGTATCAAAGAGGGTTTTGTTAAACAGGTTTAATATATGTAAGATTATTAGAAATTGGGTAATGGTTCATACTTGTATTGGCAGTACAGCTCGTTGCACTTCAGTCTGCCGCGGTTGAAGCCGTACACGGCCCAGACGCAGCATTCCACGCCGTACTTAATAAAGCTGGAATGAAACAGCCAATGGAAGTAAACTGGTGCGTCTTTCATGCGGATCAGAAAACCAGAAAATATGAAGAACGGCATTATTGCAAATGGGCCGAAAACCATGCCATTCTGCAACAAAGAAAAATTCCTCTGGAGTTGTTCCAACTTAATAAAATTTCACTTAAAATTATTTGCTCCTAAATTTATTTTTTAACACACAATTTTGCAAACGCGAACTCTTAAGGCTGAAATAAAATAATGTTAGAAAGTGTATGAAGATTTCATTTTTTTCTTTTATAATTGTAATGACAACAGAAGTACTAAAAGAAAATACATTAGTGGACCTACATAATTATGCAAGTAATGTTATAGCTACTTGTAAGTTTCCTCTCTTCCAAAGCAAAATAACTGATTGTATGGCTATGAACTACGTATGTATTGTGAAAAGACACTGCAGTATATTTTTGCTCGTGTGTTTCAGTTGCATAACAAGTAATTTTGGAAATATGACATTCTTGCAAATTATTTTATACTGAAATTTGTGATGATGACAACGAAATGTTTTATTTCTGACAGATACGTGAACCACTTGTTGATTTCCAACAAATTTGAAAAGTAGGGATGTGGGTCTTACAGAGAGGTGGATGGAAATAAACATGGTATGTCCTTGAATTAAACAAGTCGGTACTATTCAGTATGAACAAACATTACTACAGTAAAAGCAGGGGTTTGCCACAATGTTTAACAACTAACCTGGAGAAGGCAGAGAATGTGACCTCACCTGGATACTCAACGACACTCCTATGATCAGCCCTATGCTTTGTGCCACAACAGCGACTAGAGAACAACTCAGCGTGAATAGAAAGAGGCGGAAAAAGTCGCTCGGCTGGGCCGTCAGGAAGTACACAGCGATGCAGTACCCTACACTGCACACTGTCTGAAACATTCACATGATTTTAATACGTCTTCAAGTTACTTCTGGACGTTATTTACATGTCATCACCTCATTTTACGTTTCAAGCAATTGCTATTTCTTGTGAATAAGAGCTGGTAAGCAATATTTGAAAAAATAATGGCCCCTTCTGCTCTTCTTGCCCCACACAATAAAACAATCACCAACGTTTTACACAACATTAATACAGATAAATTTTACAAGTCTTGTATCTTATTTTCACATCACTTAATAATTTTAATCTGTTTAAATTATATGTGAGCAATTTTCAGTTTCATGAATTGTAATTAACATAAGATGCTTGTTATGAGAAGAAAAAAAAAATCTGTCTCTCATAGTAAAACGTTCATTATACAAAACATGTTCAATAAATATACATAACCTTCACTGGAGAGCTCTTGTTTCATATTTGATGCCAAATCATAAGCAAACTCTGACCTTTATCAGCAATATGCTCTTAGCATTTAAATCTCACGGACAAGTGTTTTAGAACAAGTCATTAAAACAAAAGTCTTAAGGAAAAGTTGTTAAGACAATGTTTAACTCGGAAAACATTCATGCTACAACTTGCAGAAGAGGTTTGAAGGCTGATATCCACAAACTAATTTTGCAACTTACAAGTGATGAGTTTCATTTGCTAGCGTAAATACCACTGATTCACTACATAATTTTTATACCTAATTATCAGGGCCCCACTTTTATGGTAAATAAAATGAGCTGATTTCGTCATTAAAATTTTACCATTTCGTCAAAAATTATTTTAATTTCGTCAAATAAATTTTATAGCAAAAAAGTGCATGCGTTATTATTAGAACATGATCTTCTGTATTTGTAACAACTTCAACCAAATTAAACGGAATTTGTTATACATTTATTTAATCAGTACATATGTAAGTGGAAAACGTTAAAAAATACTTAACAATAAGGATGAAAGGACAACCTTCTGAGAGCGCACTTGTCATGTATCACACAGTGCCACGTCACAGTAATTTCTGTGCGATCAATGTTGTACTTTGTAGAGACATTTAAAACTGCCCGAGAACATTCACTAGCATTTGAGTTTTACATCACCCACACATAGATTTTGATCATTTCTAGATAACAATATTTTAATTAAATCCCATTCAGTTCAATATTACTCCAACACAAATCCACCAAAACCTAANCGTTAAAAAATACTTAACAATAAGGATGAAAGGACAACCTTCTGAGAGCGCACTTGTCATGTATCACACAGTGCCACGTCACAGTAATTTTTGTGCGATCAATGTTGTACTTTGTAGAGACATTTAAAACTGCCCAAGAACATTCACTAGCATTTGAGTTTTACATCACCCACACATAGATTTTGTTCATTTCTAGATAACAATATTTTAATTAAATCCCATTCAGTTCAATATTACTCCAACACAAATCCACCAAAACCTAACTACAAAATACTAGTGAATATTTAATTATTGATAAAATAAAAATACTCCTTACACAGTAAAAATGTTTCTACAACGACAGAAACCTATTTGTTTTTGTTTTCTTGGCAATACGAAAACAACACAAATTTGCTTCAATGCAGTTGTCTTTTTATTTGTTATGTCCTCCATTATCACTACATCACGGTGCATATGACACGGCAGTATTTACGCACGTGTCTTTTCCCGCCCACTCGATGCCTGCATGGCAGTATTTGCACTTTGGTCAGTTTATAAAACACAAAAACCCTTCACTTTCAAACTGCCGGGCATGATCTACAACAGTGACTATTTTTGGCATTCTTAACCGGTTTTGCAATGTAAGCAGTCAACTACGATCATCACCCTTACTCAATAGTTACAACCAATATTACTTATTCATCAAATTATTCTTTAAAAACATTTTTCAGCAACTTTTTCATCAATCTGAAAGTATAAATTATCACATTCTGATTATATGAAATCTCACATGACCATTTTTGGCTGCAATTGTTAGTTTGGTAAAGACCGCCGAACCCTCATATGCCACCGGATGGCCTGCATGTCGTGAGACCGGGAGCCTAGGCTACCATAACTCACAGGGTGTTTGTAAAGACAAGCATTGCGCTCTACTTTATATTGGCGTTACTTATGTTGTCACCTGTCCTCCGATTGGCTGCAGTCTGACCACACCACATCTCTCCGCCAACCAGTAATGGCGAGACGAGAGACAACCAGGATAATTTTCTTTTGTGTTTTGTTTAATAAACATTCAATACTTACTATCCTGTGGGGCATAAATGAAAAATAACACAACAAAATGGAACACTGAATACAGTCTAGAAACAAATGAAAATTAATCATACATGATCTCTATGTCAATAAACTATTTAAAATATCCAAAGATTATACTGCATTTTGTTTTAACTTATATAATAAAGCTGAATTTGGAAATTATATTAAATTAATCGACAACATAAGCAAGTACTCTGTAATCCTATATAGTTCTAATGTTGAAGACGAACGGTGAACATAACACATAAAAAACGGCAATGTTACATGGTTTTAGATACACTTACACAAGCAACTTCGTCAATGTTCCGCGAATATGGGATTTATTACAGAATTTCGCGAAAAAACAAGATTTGTAAGTATTTTTCATTATTTCATGGTTCGCCAAAATTTCTAGGCCCTACTAAACATGTAACATTAAAATTTTTTTTGCAGTAATGAGTAAGTTAATACAACCTAAGGAAATGAACAACCATTTGCTTCCCTATATACATTTCCCTTCATTCTCTTCAGATCCTNCACTTACACAAGCAACTTCGTCAATGTTCCGCGAATATGGGATTTATTACAGAATTTCGCGAAAAAACAAGATTTGTAAGTATTTTTCATTATTTCATGGTTCGCCAAAATTTCTAGGCCCTACTAAACATGTAACATAAAAATTTTTTTGCAGTAATGAGTATNTAACATAAAAATTTTTTTGCAGTAATGAGTATAAGTTAATACAACCTAAGGAAATGAACAACCATTTGCTTCCCTATATACATTTCCCTTCATTCTCTTCAGATCCTCACAATAAAGTCTTCAAAAAGACTTAACTTTCGTGTAGAGATACAAAGCTCCAAACCTGGAAAAAAACACGTGTGTAGGCAAAACCCACATAAATTTTTCAGAATGAACTCTCATTTTGGTAGCTTTCAAACACTTATTACAGGATATTTGTGAAGAACAAAATACTACCATTTATATTTCAGATTATTACCTATAAACTCAGTCACAATTTGCAATGTAGCAAAAAATTAAAATCACCAATAATTACTTCAGTTGTGTTACAATTACAAGTTAACAAACCTTTCTCCCATCACCCTAAAATTAACACACATTTTAAAACTCAAGAGCATCAGCAGTAAATAAACTTATTTTTTACGTTAAATCAAAGAGAAACTCAAAAAAATTTGCAAGATACAAATCTTTGAAAGAAAAAAAAAGTCTGAACCTAATTACATTTACAATGAACATACAAGAAGCAAGCATGCAAAGTTAATGCCATAATAACCAATTAAAATATGGCAATATTTCTGCAAAATAAGACACTAGTGGGTTTTTTTTCTGTTACTGTCTAATTATTTTGAGATATATTGCAAAACACGTTTGCTGGGAAGAAAGTCAACAGAATATACGAATACATATACAAGATGAGCATGAAATTCTTTCCTTGATTACAAACATGTATTACACTAACAGCATGCTAGGATCAAATAAAATACTTGGTGTAACTTTATCCTCCAAAGTTCTTCTTTCCCATTATTCAAATTAGACCACTGCACATGTGCTCAGTTTGTTGCTCTGAGAATGTCCCTGTGATACTCACGCTTTCTCCGACATGTCTTGCATAACCATTGACAACACATTTGTTATCCTGCCCCTCAAAACATTAACATTCGGAACTCGGGTCAAATACACGTGATCCTTATCGCCAAGTCCAGTAGGATAATATGGGGTGAATGTGGTTACCATTTGATCGNTATGGAGTGAATGTGGTTACCATTTGATTGGGCCATCCCTATAAATCCATCACGGAATGTTGCATCCAAGAAGTAACGGGCAACTACATCCCCGTGAGTGCGACTGTGCACCATCTTGTTGGAAAATTACCAATGGCTGATACTCTTATAACTTACGAGCAACATAAAACTCCAACACGTCCAGCTAAATGTTCGCCGGCATAGTCGATTCAGAAAAAAGGAATGGACCAATGACATGGTCGTGCATTAGACCACACCACACAATGAGTGTGGAGATGTTTTCCTATTTCTCTACATCATCACGTGGATTCTCTGGTCCCCTTATGTGGACACTGTAACTATTTACTGTATCCAAGATGATGCAATTGATCGCCTAATGACAAATACACTTTAGGTAGTCGCTGTCCTCATCATTAGTTGTAACATCTCCGAAGTGAAAGTTACACATTGAGCGTAATCATTTGTTGTCAAAGCTTGCATGATTTGCACGTTATATGCAAAAAACATGTTTCTGTGCAAAACTTGCATGCCGCATACTGCTTCTATTCTGTAGCGAAGCTGTCATACCCCCCTTCCCCCATCCTAAACTAGCACTGCGGACGAGAGAATAACACACGAGTCCGTATGTTCCACACCCGAGCAGACGGCGATGCAACCTAGTAGCCTCACAAGGCACATCACAGCAAGGTTGGCTGGCCTGGCAGCGAGCATACACGACCACACAGCGGCGGAGTAAGGAAGGGGTTGCACTCCGCACTCGTGCAGGCGGAGCGCGAAACTCGACGCAAAGATATACGCGATGACGCTCCGTCCAAATGCCAGTTGATGCCGGCGACCTCAAGGGAGAGGTCGCCTACTGGAGCCCTTACTCCAGCCCCTAAGGAAGCTGCCAGCTGAGACCACCACGTCACCGAAGACATCCAGTCCCAAAGGAAGACGCCAGCCGAGACCACCATGCCGACAAGACCCAGNCACAGAGAAAAAGGAGACGAAACAGTACTCTATGTTTCAGCCCTCGACACCCAAGGCGCCTGTAGTCTGCGCCAGAGAGGTAACTCATACCCTACGAATCATCCTGTATTTCACAGGGAGCTAGCAGCGTCAACTTAAAAAATCATACTCATTGAGTATGTGTAATTCAGTCACTGCACAAATTGATTTCAGAGACATGTGTTTTTAACATTATGAATTATCATACTNAAAAATCATACTCATTGAGTATGTGTAATTCAGTCACTGCACAAATTGATTTCAGAGACATGTGTTTTTAACATTATGAATTATCATACTCAGGGAAATCTTTATGCTCATTACGAACATCAAAACAGTGTATATGGCAATGAAAAATTAGTTGCTTATCCTATGCTAAACTGGGGAAAAACATGCCAAAAAAAATGGCTAACAATAACAACCAACAGCCGTCAAACATGAACCTTTGGTTAAATAATTTGAGGTATACTGAATTGTACTAAATTTGCAAGAAACTGCATCTGTAAACAGGAAATACAGGAAACCCCCTACTTTACGGCTGTCCACAGTTCCCGAGAATACTGCCACAAAACTGCTACATTAGCAAAATCAGAGCAAACTNTCAGGGAAATCTTTATGCTCATTACGAACATCAAAACAGTGTATATGGCAATGAAAAATTAGTTGCTTATCCTATTAATTTTCACCCCTAGAATTAAAAATAACAAAAAAAATTTAAAGTGTTTTTTTTACATGAAGTTGGTGTTTGTCTCAGGCATAAAATGTTAATTTAATTGAATATGTCGATGACTTCCGAATAAAATGATACCCCAGGCCTGGACTTGACCTCCCCTTGTCAAAAATGTTTAAATATTGCGTGGTGAATAAGTTATACCAAGTGCAAAGTCCATTTTCAGTAGTTTCTTGTGGAAAAATTAGAGGATTTGTAATTAAAATATTACTTCAATAGATACATGTCTTCTGAATACACTGACATCCTGTAAGGACACGCACAGCACTCCTTTGTCGCCAAAGAATGCCCAAGCACTGAGCCCTAGCAATGCCTAAAAAAAACAGCAAGTGCCAAGGGGAAATATCAGAAGATGTGCTTTTGAATTATCACTACCAACGGTTGTAAAGAAACAAATCTTAATGACAGTGTTTATTTTCCACTGTCCCAAAAACAGTTTTTTTTTTTACTGAAACATTATTATTTATTAATCACTTCAAAAGGTAGACGTATGCCAAACAAAACAGTGTTGTATGACGCATGCTCTCTGGTTCGCAGCAGAAGCAAACTAGTCTACTTGGAGGGATAAGCTTCGACTGTCCTCGAATGATGTGGTTGGCGAGTGGGAGATGGTTGCCTAGCGACCAGCACGGCATCCTTGTTTCGTGGCCAACAGGGTGGGGGTAAAGGAGACTGGAGATATTTCATGGGTTACTTCAGCTGTCCATCTGTTTCCCCCCCTCTTCAACCAGCGCACATTTTTTCCTTCAATCTCTTGAACTTTATTTTTAGCATTCCTGATAATAACCTCATAAAATCACAAATGTTTGTACACGTAACGTTAGGGGTGACTAACACAGTTGCTGTGCATGCAGTACTGAGCACACTGATAAAGACGCATAGCGATGGAGAGAGGAACGCTCGAGATGAAGCTCCTCTTTACGACATTACGAGTCGGCACGCTACCCAACTTCCTCGGCACCTGCACCAGACGTGATCCCGACAAATGTTTCAATGGATTTTCCCCAAACTTCTGTTTTACAGGTTGTGGCCTACCAATCAACATTAGCGTCAAGCGCTATATTTATTTTTATTACTGCAAACTAATAAACATATTTTTTTTTTAATGAACTTCAATAGCAACGTACTTGCATTTTTACCAACAATTATGTAATTTTTCTTAAATTTTTGTGACAGTTCCTGACAATGCCATCGTAAAATCGCTACTGTCGCAAAATCCGGAGTCATACAATCACAGGTTTACTGTTATAGGTAAAACTAAGCTTAGTATTGAGAGCCACACCTCTTAAAATGACAACATTAATGTCTATGCCAAGTTTCTTGCCAGTACTTTTATGAGACAGGTAAAGAGAAAAACAGATTGGGGATGAGAAAAACAAGGGAACGTGAGGAAAGAAAAGAAGTATGATTTATGTTACTCAGCACTTCCATGTTAAGGGACCTGCAAATACAATATTGCACTTCCCTTTAATATGAAGTAACTGAAAATGTATGAAAAATATTCAAGCTTTCGAAATAGTTGAGTGTGGAGGGGACAGCAGTCTTCTGTTTCAGAACCTAATAGTTTTACGATAATAATTTTAGGTGATCTCTTCCATCTGCCCTTTTCCTTTTTAATCTACCTGCTTCCTTTTTTGCCACACGACTTGAAATATACTTGGCACACATATAAAAGTTGACGTAATGTTTGTTTTTTAACCTGCACGTAGCCTGTTCTGGTAGATCAGGCTTGATGCGTAATACAGCACTACTTCGCAAAGTCCATGCATTCTACATACCTGAACAGGAACATCTGCAAACGTAATGGCGAGATAGTAGGAATGGAGCGAGTACCAGCGATTAAAATACTCTCGTCTTATCACTGGAATCTCAAGTGGAACTGGAAAAACACACGAAAACACACTTTGCAAAATTTGTACTTCAAATAAACAAGGTACACTTCATTCCAGCTACGAAGGCAAGATTGACAGTTTGGCGAAAGTAGCACCAATGTTTACTTGTCACTTATGTGTGTATCCCTGCGCCATCAGCTGATCCATTTGTCTTTGTACTTATAAACAAATTTTACTGTGTTTATATAGATGAACTCCTTCTCAAAAATAGTAGAGTTATAGAAGAAAAAAAAAAGAATGCAAGGAAATATGTTTAAATTTAGGCACAACTCAAAACATATTTGCATGCAAGCTAAGAAACAAAATTATGTTAATGCATCAATGCTTTAGACATCACTCTTGCAGTGTTTTTACAGTATTAGCCTATCGTTTTGTACAATCCTTTTGACACATAACATTTTAAAGGAAATACTTGCTTACTGCTGCAACGGGTAGGTTATACATTATATATACATAACACTATCAGCGTTGGAGCTCATAGATTGTGACATTACACTTTTCCTTTCAGCAGGCAAACATGTCTGCAACACAATACTGTGGAGCACTGTTTATTATAAATAACAAACTTGGTTTAACGTCTTTAATAACTGTGGTTCTTATGTGGTAGCAGTTTGGACGTTACTTTAAATGTGAAGCCTGGGANTTGGTTTAACGTCTTTAATAACTGTGGTTCTTATGTGGTAGCAGTTTGGACGTTACTTTAAATGTGAAGCCTGGGAATATTAGGAATTCGGGGAAATTGTGAAACAGTACATTTACATTTGTAATAATAACGTATTTTGGGATTTTAAGAGGTATATGCTTGTTACAGAGGTGAGATCGGGTTGCTTCAAGTTTGCGCACCCAATGAGATTATTCGTAAATTAACCGTGGTACTGAGTGTGCCCAAGTGACAATAAATCCCATAAACATAAATATTATTTGTCCTAAAAATGATTCCAGTGCAAAACAATGCATGGTTTGAATACATAACATTCATTTTTGCCTTCTTGTTCTTGTGGTGGGACAGTAGACAGAGAAACGAAATGGCGAGCCGGCCTGAGAAACGCAGAATGCTTACAGGGTGAATGTAATTATTACAAAGCAGAATCACTGCACACAGAAATATGTTACTTTTAAAAAATAAACACAGTGCATNGGGTGAATGTAATTATTACAAAGCAGAATCACTGCACACAGAAATATGTTACTTTTAAAAAATAAACACAGTGCATGGAAAATATAAAACTGTGGGTATTTGTTTCAATATCTGTACGAGTCATTTTGTGAAAAGGCGTGACTTAACAAGTACACCAGAGCGAGATGGCCAGATTGCACCATAGTTGACTGCACTATACCAAAGGTATTACTGAGGTCTTTTTTAAAACACCATTTTTTTGCCTCATACTGGTTTGAAACAACTTGAGATTGAAATATATTGTGCCAAATTAATGCAGAAACATTGAGAAAATACCCTGCAACAGATTTGCGACCTTGTTGAATTAATATGAAGCATGCACACGGCGACATTAGCACTATCAAGAGCATATGAACAAAGAAGAAACAATGCGAAATAATCACGGTTTAAGTTGAATTTCATTTAGAACACCTACACATAACTATTTTAATAATAAGTTAAGTTTATCGCACTAATAACAGCTGTTTTGTGACCACATACAGTGGATTATCTATGTAGCAAAAATAAATATACTCTAAATCTGTAGCAACGGAAAATTTTCAGAGCTCCTGGTAAAATTCCAATATAAATAATAATAAAATTATCCACCTTTATTGGTAATGAAATATTGAATAGACCAAAATATCTTTTGGTCCTGTCATTTAAGATTTCATGCTACATTCATTTATTATACATGAAGCGTTATATAAAACTGAATCTACCTCTAAGAACGTCATAAGAGGCAGGAAGCACGCAGCAGTAAGCTGCTACGGCACTGTGCCGTTCTTCAGCGTTTGCAACTCCATCCCACATTGCAGAAATTTCATCAAGATTGTCAGTCGCTCAAGACAGGTGCACCTATCGTCAATGTAGTATTTCAAAGCAAATGGTTTTGCCTCAAAATGCTATGCAATACATTTTAACCAGTAATTATTTTTTTATTAAGATGTTTCCTTTGGTGTTTAAAGGACTTATTTCCTAGACAGTTTGTGTTCAATAGTATCTTGCGTACAAGCAACATCATTTTTAAGCAAAATATTAATTTAATTCAATAGGCAGCATCTTTTGAATACAATTACACCCCCAGAAACATAAACTTGACCTCCCCTTGTTGCCAACACCTTTCATCAGTAAATAACGCGTAAGCTACGAGCCCAGGGGTGCGGCATAACTCGCAACAGGTGCCAAGCGTATGGGGAAATCAGAGGAAGTGGTTTCAAATGATTAATTATTGAAGACTGTAAAGAAACAAATTGTAATCACATTTATTTATCTCTGTCTCAAAATCAGTTTTTTAAAGAGAAACATTATTAATCACTTTGAAAGGTGGATGATGGCCACACGCGGATGGCGTCGCCGACAAGTGCAGAATGTGGATACACGACCTGGATCGAGTGAGCTTCAGCCATCCTCCGCGACACTCAGTAGAGCCTAGGTGTGACTTCATTTCCTCCCCTTACACGGTTGGCGGGGAGGGGGACAGTTGCCTAGTAACCAGCGTGGCGTACTCGGGCACTCTTCCCGCAGTTAGTGCTTCCCTTACTCTAGCACACTGCACGATTGATAACCTCTCCAAGTGCTCTCAGCTGATCGAGTGTGCGCTGGATATACAAAATTCTGGTTGCATTCAGCGTAGGCTTACGACACAGTACTTTGTGGTGTTATAATCTTTATTTACGTGAGTTGAGGTGAAATGTTTTCAATATGTTATTTACAATCATACTAATATGGTGAGAATTATTTAAAAAATTACACTTTTTACTGTGGTTATTAGTTTGCGGCACATTATAACACACTTGGTGTCAAAAAACTTGCATTCGTAGCTGGAATAGAGATTCACAAGGTATTCCATATTTCACAACTACAAACAGAAAGCTTGTATTCCATATTTCACAACTACAAACAGAAAGCTTGTATTCCATATTTCACAACTACAAACAGAAAGCTTGTATTCCATATTTCACAACTACAAACAGAAAGCTTGTATTCCATATTTCACAACTACAAACAGAAAGCTTTATTATAGAATGCAAAAGTATTCTCAAAAAAGAAACTTAATATCACTGATGCTACAGAAAAAAATTTGTAAACTATTGTGTACACAACATTACCACACTCAGTTTAGTCATGAAGAAGGGGAACAAATAAATATTATTTCAATATTTTTCTTCATTGACATTATCTAATAATACTATTTAAAGTTTACGACACTAAATACATTCTTAATTATCAAAAAAATGTTTACAGTTAAAAATTTTACATTTTCATACATTTCTTCCCAACAATAAATAGTTAAATCGGATGTCAACTATTTCATGGAAAAGTTCCGAAAAATGCATATTTTTGTATTTTTATGGAGCGTCATTCACAAAGAGGTAACAGTAATAAGACAATGGCTATTTCTCTTTCTTGATACCTGTGATGGTAATATAAGAATAGTTTCCAGTTAAACAAGTCACAGAAAAACATACACGAGTCTCTAAGAACTGGCATAATTCAGTAAGAATCTAAACTCTCATCGCAAATATTTCAGAAAAGAAAAGTGCTACTGACGTGCTGGTTTAACAGAAGTTTACACAAGGGCTCACGATTGCAGCCCAGACACAGATTTTAATAAGTATTAGAATGTGTATTTATTGAAAAAAGTTACCTTTTTTCAACTAGAACAATGCCCAGTCACAACAAGAAATTAAAACTAGAGTAAATTAGAATGTCAATGGTGTGTTTAGAAGGATTCTAATGCAAGTAGTTTACGTGCCGTCGCAGTATGACAATTTTAAATACAGATAGTTGTCTGCTCCATTTAACTGCTTGGTTACTAGGCTACGTCATTGACATTCTTATTCTCTTATTTTCTTGATGTGAATAGGCATTGATACAATTGAAAAAATTTAACCTTGTTCAGNCATTGACATTCTTATTCTCTTATTTTCTTGATGTGAATAGGCATTGATACAATTGAAAAAATTTAACCTTGTTCAAGAAATACACATTCTAGTAATTAGTAAAATCTGTACCTTGGGCTGTAATTATGAGCCGTTGTCTGAAATTAATTTCTGTCAAACCAGTACATCAATAGCACCTTCCATTTCAGAAATATTTGCAGTGCAAGTTATAGATGATTCAACCATTTTATATATATGAAATGATGTTAACATTTATATAGATCTATTTTAATACCAAAACAACAAATTAAGCAAAGGGCACACAATTTTGTGAAATAAAAGCAAATACGAGAGAACTGGTATTTTGTTATTCCATCACTAATATACGTAGATGATACTGAAAATATTTAATTTGCCATGATGTTACCAGAGGTACCCAAGGCACTTTATTTATTTACTGAACTGAATCAGTCAATACTGGGTGTCAGAATTTTACACTGATATCCAGACCTGTTAATGAGATCATGCTCTAAGCCAGGGGTGCTCAGACTTGTACCATCAGCGATCGACAAAAAAAAGTAAGGGGGTAGAACTGAGCACTAACATGACAGATGGTAAGCCTGTCGCTGTTACGACCTATGTATGTTTATTTTTGGTTAAGCCCCGGCCACACTCGCGTGTTACTATGCCAAGTATATTTTGATCAGGTTATGTTTACATTTTGTAAATCGTTGCCGCCATTTTTCGAAGAGAGCGCGACCTAGCAAGAATATTCATAACACTCGCATAACAATTAGCGCTCCAGGCGACGGATAAAACTGTTGTTTGATTTTACCAAACTTGCCAAAACGGAATAAAACTCACAAGGCGGTTTCTTAATCTAGAAAGACATTCTTTACAAACAATGGGAGCAAACAATACTAGGCCGCGCCGAAGACTCCGGCGGTGCGCCCAGTTCTTTTCAGCGTGACTTTACATTTTATTATTGCATATCACAGTGTCACCGTACGAGTGACCGACGGAAGGCGCTTATTTTTAATTTCTTGAGGGATTGTGGACATAAATACGCGATCGACTTTTAAAGCTCTCGCGATCGACCGCTTGAGCATCCCTGCTCTAACCTAACATGATATCATTTGTTAACTGTGTACAGTCAAAGCAAATTAAATAAAATTATGACTCGCTCTGCTAAAATTACAAATAAAAGTGGTTCCTNAATTATGACTCGCTCTGCTAAAATTACAAATAAAAGTGGTTCCTTAAATTACATGCAAAGTAAAACTTTTACTAAACTTGCAGATGATTTCAAGAATTCTTGACTCTCTGCAGTTACCATGTTGCCATTAGCTGCAGATGAAGGCAAGTTACAGTCACTATAGGAACAGCTAGAGGATTCTTGACTTTCTGCAGTTAGCATGTTACCATTAGCTGCAGATGAAGGCAAGTTACATTCACTATAGGAACAGCTAGAGGATTCTTGACTCTCTGCAGTTACCATGTTGCCATTAGCTGCAGATGAAGGCAAGTTACATTCACTATAGGAACAGCTAGAGGATTCTTGACTATCTGCAGTTGCCATGTTGCCATTAGCTGCAGATGAAGGCAAGTTACAGTCACTATAGGAACAGTTTGAGGAAGTCTATTCAGAAAACAAAAATGACAATGAAAAAAAAGGCTGGAACAGTATAGTTAAGAAGGAAAGATAGAACAATATTGTGGTTGGGAAATATACACATAAAAAAATCAACGAGGAAAATAAATTACAGCTTTCTGCTAACATTTTGAATTGCTAACATAGTTTTAGAATGACAGACAAGGTTTGTATACACAGAAGGCTCTCGGTAATATTGATAGGTATCAGATTTCACAGTAACCAACCAAAGATTTTCATAAAAAGTATCAAAATTGTATTGACACTGTGAGGAGAGCGAAGAGCTGGGAAACCAAGGAAAATTAGAAGAAATATATGGAAAGGTTAAGAGTATAATGAAGAACCATCCAAGAAAAATGAGTAAACAATGGATTTTGGATGAAAATGTAAAAATGTCATCTACCATAGAAGAAAACAGGAATGGATTAATTAAGTATGCAAAGTAATTGTATGATGCTCACGAGGTATGAATTTGCAAGTGTTTGCAACACCATTACATATATAAGGGGGTACGGGGAGAGAGAATGAGAACTGTAAGATTTGACGTGAACCGCACGTTCACGAGTCCTTCTTGCCCACTGTGACTGCCGCAGTGTGCCCACACCAGACGCACCACACCGACAGGCTTGTGGGAACGAGTAGAAGTGCATTAGTGTTCTAATTTATTTATTCAGTGTATTTCATCAGTGTATTTGTTAATAGCATCAGTGTATAGTTAATTAATAATTTGTTTTGTTATCGGAGACAGTCTGCCCATACACAGTCAGAGACATGTGACATTCTACATTTGGCAGTACTGTGGCTGGTGCAATACAAACATTTAGGAATAATGTAATCATTTTTATTATGTATTTGTGTAAGGGTAATTATGTTTTCTTGTGTTAATTTAGTTCATATCATTTTCCATCCCATAATCATCTTTCAGTGTATATTGTGTTTCACCGTTTCACCGCATAGCGTCGGCTGCGCTTAGGTAGCGGAAGCCATCGCACGCTTCCGCCCAGTATTCGTTAGCACTTGGACGGACTCGGACGTTACGCTCTCTCGCTCCACAGAAGCCCTAGCAAGGACATCATCAGTCGAATTGTATCTAGTCACATCCATAACATTGTAAATCATTATCATCATCTCTTTCATTATTTAACTTGCATAGCGCCGAGGGGAGAGCGACGTTATTATTTATCGGGAATCGTAAAGTGCATTTCGAGCTTCACATTATAAGACCACGTGGTCGCTCGTAGTTCCGGGCCATTCAGACCACGTGTCTTGTGTATAGTTATGTGTACAATAACGGGGTAATAAATATATTATCACGTACCACTTTATTATTCATAATTAAGTACGGCGTGCGAGGTGGCCGACAGCCTCGGCGTAGTGTGTATGACGGAGTGTTTACCAGAGCCCCTAGGCCGTCGACGAACGACCCTACATCTCATCAGCTCACCGCAGAGCTGTGGCGCCGGGCACATACATATCACTTCACAACTCTGGGAACACCGCGGATCAAGTTGGCTTTTTTTCACCGTAGCCAAGCTTGGTCACGTCAGATTTTAGAAATTGAAAAATGATACATTTATGTTAAAGACAGAAAAAAGATCCTAACATATCCTGTTTTAGGAGTATATATTTTGCATCTCATTGTAAGGTCACAACTTGGGAAGTAGGGGTGGCAACTAACGAGAAGAATAGTGTGTCAAGGTTAAGCATGACTATTAACACACACAGAGTTTTCTATAAGGGCTTCCCCCTCCCCATTTCTTTTCCCAATTTTTAAGTTTGTGCTAGGATACCCCAAGGCTGACTGCAAAATACTTACGCCCGGAGGGAGAATCAGAATGTGATGACGAGTGAGTACTAAACTAGAATATTAAGAAGAGACCACTGAAATCCTTGGGTTCCGGTGCAAGATCTAGACTGATCAATATATTAGACAGGCTCTGTAGATTTGGCACATGGCCCAAAAATTTACTCAAGACCATTTAAGTACCATTATCAATGAAGTGCAACTCAAAAAGAGTGTACTATCAGTCATGTTACAAATACTGAGACTGCCACACAATTTATTAAAGTGATTGGGTGAAGCAACACAAAAATATGCATAAAGACCCATNGAAAGACCCATTTCATTACACATTGACTTATCAACGGCTACGTACTTTGGACTCCTTTGTTTCAAAAACACAATAAAGAACAAGCAGGGATACGAACAGCACAATGTTATTAGCACTATTCAAATATAGATGCTTTTAGATTATCAATCACTTCAGTTAGAAACTATTTAAGTTATAAATATAATCAATAAGTTTTGGATTGGTGTAGATAGCCTTACACTAATGCGATGATCAGTAAGTTTGTGGAGAAGAAGCCGTAATTTTGTATCCAAAATGGAGAATGGTTCTGAGTAAGTAAACTCAGAAGCTGCTCTCCAAACGACCCAGATTAGCCACCTAACCTCCAAAACAAACCAGTTCATCCGAAGCTGCAGCCCACCACAAATGCCAACCAAACTATAGCATCCACAGGATCCTACCTCCACAATAACCCATGTTGTGGCAATTGTGCCATGCACCGACCCTCAACTCCTTTCAATGGCAGACTCACTAGCCGTACATACCACATCCAAGGCAACTACAACTGTGCAACAGAAAATCTGATTTATCAGCTATGGTGCCAACATTGCAATGCAGAATACATCGGCCTCACCACCAACACACTCGGCAGAGAATGAATGGCCACAGCGCAGATACTAAACAAGCCATATCTGGTCACACCCACAACCTACAGGACAAACCAGTTGCAGCATCACGCAACAAAGATTTTGAATCCTTCTATAGTACTAGAGTTGTGAGAGCCCTACCACCTTCAAGCAATAGCTCAGAACTCAGACACTGGAAATTAGCTCAGCAGTTTATAACAAAATCCAGGCAGCCCCCGGGCCTCAGTAAGATAATCACAGCTCCAAACCACTTTCATCAACTACACTGACAAATTTTCAATTTTCCCTATCTCACCCTAGTTTGCCACCTGGCCGCTAGGTTCACTACCAACAACGCCCTTCCACCATATTGCAGTATCCTATAACTCGCTGCCCGGATGAAGCTGGCCTAGCCAGCTAACGTCACGACCGTGCAACTATGTGAAAATGTCTCCTCCTACGCGTGTGTGCATGTTGACAAGTACGTACTAGACTGTGAGTACTAGAATCCCTGCCCTTTTATATAACTTACAAAGTATATGTTATAAAAGCATTACTACTTAACTTGGGGGCCGCGGTGGCTGAGTGGATAGACTGCTTGCCTCCCGCCAAGCGAACCGGGTTCGATCCCCGGCCAGGTCACTCCCGGATTTCCGCAAGTGGGAATCATGCCGGACGAGGCCGCTGGTCGGTGGGGTTTCTCAGGGCGCTCCAGTTTCCCCCTGCTCTTGCATTCTGACACCCCTCCATTCTCATCTCGTTTCACCCTTATTGGCTCTCAAGACCTTGTTGTTAAGAGCCGCCCAAATCTATCAACTCAACGACTAGTTAACAAGGTTTTCATGGATGTTGACAGCATGTTTGTAGTCTTAAAAAGCAAGTTTGGTTNTCAACTCAACGACTAGTTAACAAGGTTTTCATGGATGTTGACAGCATGTTTGTAGTCTTAAAAAGCAAGTTTGGTTCTGAGGATACGTACTTTGTGACGAACCCACCAATAACAATCTTACAGCTAAAGTGTCTACAATCCCTCGGTGAACCTAGCCACTTAACGCAACCGCCTGTCTGTGCTGTCACACACTGTGCAAGCCTCCGATTAAAATCTTTTATTAAAAACTGGTACATATTTTTGAGTGGTGTCCACTTATTTATTGACTGCATTTATGAAATGTTACACACACGAACACAACTGCTTTCCCACTTCCGTCTAAATTCAGAGAGTGAAAAACTCTTAACCTGGTGGTGTTACTAGCATTTTTTGCATTTTGCATTTGCAAAAATGGTAAGTTGGAAATGTGTATCACAGTTTAAGGTTTATTGTTGCGCCTTCTAAAATAATGTTTCACCCAGCATTTAGTTTGTTTCCAACCTTCCAGCAAGTTTCAAAAAATTATGCTATTGATGAATAGACTGCACTACAATTCAGTCTCTCATGCACGGATAAAACCAAACCAGACATCCGATACGCAAATCTGTCGCCCTTCGTGCAGCTCTGCTGCGACACACATGAGATACTTCAAGTCCAGCATCCCCCTGACACTTTTCACAAATATGTTAAACACTTTGTATTTATTTTACTAGCAAGTACTTAAAATACGTTAAAACAACTTTAACTCTACTACTAAGCAAGCAGCTATTTGGGTTTGATACTCACATGCGAGCAACATTGCCGAGAATGCTGTGAACATCAGGAACATGATGGAAAAGAAAAGGAATCCAAAATTATTGAAAAATTCACTAGCCTCACTTCCTATCTGGAAGTACAACATTCCTATTAGGGATCCAACTACGATATGCATGCATAGACGCATCTGGGTAAGACTCTGCAAAATAAAAAAAAATAATAAAAATTAGATAATTTTTGAAACTGAATTGAAACATGCACAGCCATTACAGATTATTTTAAACATNAAAAAAATAATAAAAATTAGATAATTTTTGAAACTGAATTGAAACATGCACAGCCATTACAGATTATTTTAAACACTAGATTATTGCAAGGATTTGCTACCACAACCTCAAAGAGTCGATAGTTTTCTCTTCAAATATACAGTATCGTCTTTTTGCAGCTAATAGATTTTCATGAAGTTCAGTGGCCAAATAACAACTACCCTGCACAAATAACAAATACATCCCATAGTTTTTGCAGTGTTACATGTCCATGTTTGAATTTTTTTTTTTCAAACACAATAAAAATGGGAAATTCATGTAAACTATAGAGTAGTAAATGAGAGGTTGAAAATTATTTTCTTACTTTGCTTTCTTATGTTCTTAGCAAACATGAAAGAAAGAAAAAAAAAAAGAAAAAAAAAGGTACAGTAATGCCACAAGTAAAATGCATGCAAGCATTTCTGAAATTCAGCAATAAAAAAAATGTACATTAACGATGGTGACATGCATTATTTTGTACATCAAACGGAATGTATAAATGGGTAGCACTGTATACACACTTTGCTACTGCATCTCACAAAATAAAATAAACCCCATTACGAGAATGACTTTGTAAAATCACTACTTTTATAAAAATTGAAACTAATAATTTTTAACCCCTAAAAAATCTATAATTTGCATGTCAAAGTGCATTTTTTTTTACAGTGAAGACAGTGTTGAAACATTTTCTGCATAAAACCAAAATGATTTGTGTGTGAAATCTTAATTTAAATCAATAGGCGGATGTTTAACGAACAAAATACCCCAGAATCATAAACTTTATGCCTCTTCGTCCACAAAAACGTAACATGTTTTACTGAGTGTGATGTCCATTTTGAAGTTCTTCTTGTGGGAAAGTAAACAGGATTTGTTACTGAAATATTAATTAATTTCAAAAGACAAACGTCTGGATGAACTTCCTACAGTGTTATTCGTTAAGGGTAAGTGGGGTGATTTTTCCTTATTTCTGTGTAGGTAATTACATACATATTACTGAAATGACTAATTGTGCCACAATTTNGTGATTTTTCCTTATTTCTGTGTAGGTAATTACATACATATTACTGAAATGACTAATTGTGCCACAATTTTATCGTACCCATGTTATATAGGTTTTAATTCAAGCATGAAGGACTTTCATTACAAAGTAGAAAAATTGAGGCTTTATTGATGTATATGGAAACAAGATTTTACTGTATAATTTTTGTGGCATACATAAAGAAAAATATTTAAAATGTGGTACATCTTCAAAAGAAGTTGGCCATTACTGGTGTAGAAGATAAGAGTCAAATGTCACCTCTTTACTTACATGGCCAACATAACAGCCAGTGGAGACCCTCGCTAACAGGTCCAAGTGGCTAACATAACAACCAGCATAGACCCTAGCTAACAGACCCACGTAGCCAACATAACAACCAGCGGAGACCCTCGCTAACAGGCCCAGGTGGCCAACATAACA
>NQII01006735.1:43425-73681 GCA_002778355.1 Clitarchus hookeri
GGTGACCCTATCATTTTACTTGTGCAAATGCTGTACAAAACTTTAACCCATGTTCTTAAACGAGTTTCATGCAACTTTTCTAAGTAAATTTTAAGATACAACAGCTTGAAAAAGCCTTTTTTAGCGATTTTTAGGACCTTCAAAATCATGTTTCCTTGGCGCGGGGTGCCTTGAAAATGGTTTGCTGACATGGACTGAAATGTGATTTCTTTTCTTACGAAAACAGATTGCGAACACGTGCAGCAGTTTCTGAGAAAAACGTGTATTTCAGACACACTGCAATGCTGTTCACTCATTAGGTAGGCGGGCGCCTTAACCTAGCTAGCCCAGGGGAAGCCCTTACAAATCATGGAAAATTAACATACTATAACAGAAACTGCACATTATGCACGTTTATAGGAAGAAAGCCAAGCCAACTGCAGGTTACAGATGTGCAACTGATGATCACAACAAAAGTTATGCTTAACATTACACACTTCTGACAGCCAGGGAATGGAGTAAAGCAGTGTGTGTTCAGCGAAATGAGTATNACAAAAGTTATGCTTAACATTACACACTTCTGACAGCCAGGGAATGGAGTAAAGCAGTGTGTGTTCAGCGAAATGAGTATAGTCTATTCACAGGATCTTAGCACTTTTTGAATCAAACATTTGAAAAACCAAGTCATGTGTGACATGTTTGGTAGTTTCCTAAATACGTCGTGTATGACAAGCATCTTGTATTTATGTTAATATAAAAGAATCTTGTTTTTTGGTTGAATTTAACTTATACATGAATTTTATTTTATGACATCTGTATGCAGCTGCTTTTCCTATTCTCTGCTCAATGTATCCCGTCTTCTTGTGCCTGTGCCCCCGACTAGCCAATGACCAAGGCTGTCTAGGTTGAGTGGTCTGTTGCCTAGTCACTACATTCACTGTGGTAAATTAACAGTCATGTTGCCTAGTCACTACATTCACTGTGGTAAATTAACAGTCATGTTGCCTAGTCACTACATTCACAAGGGTAAATTAACAGTCATGTTGCCTAGTCACTACATTCACTGGGGTAAATTAACAGGATCTGATGAGTCTATGGACCAATTTTCTCGTGCAATGTACATCTAGGAAACGTGCTTCCCCCGTGCCTCCATCAGGTGGCGACAGGTACGTACAGAAGTGGGAAGTGACCAGGTAAAAAAATTCCTTTTTGGGGAATTTCGTGGGCCTCGAAATTCTTTTCGGAAGTGCGTTTGTTGGTTTTGTGTTGCTTCACACCACCAAATACACGGACTGTAGTGGACAGAATTTCTGTAATTTCCTGAGTGCCTTTGAGACTTGCTTTGAAGTTCTCCATTTTGTGGAGTATTAGTGCGTTGAGGTCTGTGGAAGTCTTAGGCAAATAGAACTTATGCCCTTGTCAGTAGCCCCTTACACGTTTGGAGTTTCGACTCTGCTTGATAAGTCTGAACGAGTGCTGGTGTGTAAGCTACGTTCATTCAACAAAACTTGCACAGTGCAGCGCCGAAAACTACAAGCTATTATGTTGGNGTGCTGGTGTGTAAGCTACGTTCATTCAACAAAACTTGCACAGTGCAGCGCCGAAAACTACAAGCTATTATGTTGGGTGCTACTTCAACTTCCTCTCATCTCATCAAAATTGATTTGGCCTCGTACTGGAGCAACATTCAGACGTCACGCTCGAGCCCAAGCAAATAATGCATAAACTGTACATACTTGAAAGAAAAGTGAATTACCTTATCTCTACAGAGAATCAGGAATGTCCTCTTCAGCAAAATATAGAACTGCAAGCAAAAAGGTGTTGGATAGTCCCAATCAGGTTCTTTGTGGTGGCTGGAAGTTTGCACGCCGGGTTCTTCTTGAAGTGCGGAGAGCGGGTCAGGAAATACAAATGGTAACTTAGGTGCTCTTACTGGTGTGTAGGGGATTATATCTGGAAAATAATCACATAACAAATTACCACCAAGCATGAGTAATTATACAAATGCAACAAAAACTCAAAAAGTGTGAGTGAACCATAACCAAATCCCCAACTCGTAATGTGGAATCGTTACGTTGAGCATTAACCTTCTCTTCCATATTTTTATGGTGTACAATTAAATTACGTGAAACTTCTTCCCAAATCTTTACAAAATCTTTATTTGCTACGTTTTCCACACAAAAGGGGTGCAATGCCCAAGCATTGGCCACAACCCAAGGGGATGTAACAACTTTCTACTAAAGAAAACTTCTGCAGGTGTGTGTTTATAAGCACTGTGCATAACATTATTAAAACAAAGGACCACATTATACAAAACAACATCATAATCTCTTTCTCTCCCCAATTGGAAACAAAGCAAAGCAACATTGTTACTACAATTCACTCTTTCAACTAAATTGGCTTGCGGATAATACGGTGAAGTATTTACCATTTGTACTCCCTGCGTGAACAATAGATCACGGAATTCCTATGACAAAAAATACGTTGCGTTATCAGTGACAAAAAAAATCGGTGACCCAAAAATACAAAATAAACCACGTAAAATTACTTTGCAAATTTCAACTGCATTGATAGTCTGTAGGTAAAAAAAGAAACAAAACTTAGTGAAGATATCTACCGCAACTAACACGTAGACATAACCAGATTTGCTATGTGGTAACAGGCCCATGACATCTAAATACATCTGTTCCCATACAAAATTTGCGGGAGAAGCAAAATATTTCCCTTCTTGTTTTTGATTCTCTGGTTTACCGCATTGACATGCCTCGTATTCTTTTACCCATTTTTCAATGTTGCTTCTTATACCAGGCCACGTAAAAATTTCCTAAACACGTGAAGTAGATTTATCTCTACCCCCATCACCTCCAATAAACGACGCATGATAATATTTGTAAACCATGCGTCTTAATTTTTCCAACAAAAACACGAAATTTACCCTTTTTTGTCCATTCCCTGACAAAACCTTTATGAACAACTTAACATGTTGTTCCTAAATTTGACATTATTTGCTAGTATTCTACGTCAGTTTTCTGATGTTCCTTAATGTCAACAAAAAGTTAGAGAAATTTTGCAAATTGTTTAATGCTTCTTCGTTTTCAACTGGGATTTCATGGATTACATTAATTTTATTTGAATCACCTGGAATGACATTATCCACTTCAAATTCATCACTATGAACCATGCGCGAAAGATGGAGATTCTCAAACTTAAAACAGGCTATTCTGACTAACCAGCATGCTAAATGACCAACAGGTTTATTTGATTTCACAAGCCAACTTAAAGCTTGATTATCCGTAAACAACTCAAACAGAGCGTGGTTTAGTTATTCTGGGAAACATTCCATCCCCCAAATACAAGCTAAACATTCTTTTTCATATATGGTATANGAGCGTGGTTTAGTTATTCTGGGAAATATTCCATCCCCCAAATACAAGCTAAACATTCTTTTTCATATATGGTATATTTTCTTTCTGCAGCTGTTACTGACATAAGCGATGGGAACAAATTCTCCGTCCTTTTTTCTGACTAAGTACAGCTCCTAATGCAATTGAAAGGGCATCACAATGGAAATAAAATTACTGCTGAAAATTTGGTAGTTGCAAAACTGGCGGCTAAGTCAACTTGTCTTTCAAAGTTTGAAAAGCTTTTTGCTGTTCGGGTCCCCACAAAAATTCCATATTTTTCCTTTTCAAAAAATGTAAAGGTTCTGTAATATGGGAAAAATTTGGTATGAGTTTACCATAAAATGCAGCCATGCCTAAAAAAACGATGAAAATCGCTAACCTTCTTCAACATGGGAAAATTCGCAATGGCTTTAACTTTTTTAGGATCCGTGCTTAATTGCCCATCACCTATAATAAAGCCTAAATATCTGACGTGTTGTTCTACCCAACTTATATATATATATATATAATATATATATATATCTATAGACATTGTCTGTATACGCGAACACAAAATCATTTGCATACTTACCTAACGCCTGAAATAAAACTCGTGACATTCCTTGCGGTCCACAGTTTACTCCCATTGGTAAACGCCTCCTGTGATATAGGCCCCATGGAGTACAAAATGCTAACAGTTCTCGTGAATTAAAATGAAGGTCACATTGCAAAAACACCGAATTAAGGTCCAAAATGGTGAAAAACTTAGCCTTACTTAAATACTGAAAGACTGTCTCTAACACCGGCATGGAGTATGGATCAATGTAAATCCTATCATTCACTATCCTGTAATCATTTATTAAAAGATATTTCTCCGGTTGTTTCTTAGGAATGAGAAATGAGGGACTTGCATACGCACTATACAAATATTCTATAATACCGTCCTCTTTTAGATCAGCTATTATTTGTTTAAAAATAGGAATTTTAGTCAGTGGCACTCTATATGGAACTTAAAATACAGGTCCACGATTTTTCAACTTTAAAACTATAGGACTTTTTGTATAGTGACCCAATTTAGTTGTTATGATGTCAGCAAATTCTGACTTTAAATTTTCAATTTCAGTTTGCAACTATTCACCTAACTGAACCATTTGAATTTTTTGACAATACGATGGCTTATTTTCTGAAGGAACCTGAGTTTCTGGAGAAAACGCACACATAAACACTTATTCTTTACGTCCACGCAACATTGGATCTTTCCAAGAAAATCTATACCCACAATAACAGAATGTGACAAATCCTTAAATAACTGGAACTGTATTTTCCATGAAAAATTTTCAATTTTAACCGTCATGGTAGCTACTGCCTGTTATTTAACAAGACTTCTGTCAGCAAGGGAAAATATAGCAGTACGGCTTTGTGACACTTTAATAACATCGACTAAATTATCACTTATTAGCTGGTTACACATTTCATGGCTCATCAACAATGCTGAAGCACCTAAATCTTTTATAGCATTCATGGTAGAAACTCCAATTTGCAAGGGAACAAACAATAAACCTGGTTTATGCTTTCTTGATGCGGAATGATTTATACCACCAACACCTGCAGGTTTTTTATTAAGTGGACAAAAAAACTGCACATGGCCTTCGTTATCACAAAAATAACAGATAACAGGACCTCGTTTGACTTTATCCTTAGATTCACTTTGTGACTTTTCTATTTCCGTTTGGAAACAAACATCGCGTGTACGTTGGTCCTTATTTGACCGCGTACTGGAGTGGAGACTTTTGTGCTCTTCTCGCACGCAACTTGTGACTTTACCTTTACTTGCGCCATCTTTAAAAAAAAACACTTTTCACTAACGTGATTTGTACGAAAAAAGTATTTACAATACCGCTTAACTTTAGTAACCACGTCGTGCCTTTGGTGACAATCTCCTATAGTTATAGTTAACTCATCTTGGGATACTAACTCTANACTTTAGTAACCACGTCGTGCCTTTGGTGACAATCTCCTATAGTTATAGTTAACTCATCTTGGGATACTAACTCTAACCAAACTTGTAACGTTTGAGGCATTGTGGCAAAGGGAAAAAATCTCAGATTACTGGGTAAAAGATTGAAAAATATAACTTCTGTTAAATATGCTTCATCACATGGGCTACTTAACACTTGCACTAGTTGAATCATTTCCTGCACAAAAGCTTCCATGGTTGGAGTCAGACTTTGATATCGCTGTAAGATCTTTAAACGCAACCACGTAATAGCTACAGGAGACCCAACTTGTTGCAATACATTTCGACACAGTAAGACAAACTCCAATTTACCTGCAATGGCCTGACTTAAAGTGGCTGTAGACACTCGGGAACTTTAAGCAATACAGTATGTCACTGTAGATGACGGTGGGCACACACAATTTTAACTCTAATAGGTTAAACAATTCTACCAAAAAATCTACTATTTCTGTTAGACTACAAGTTTTCACACTTGGGATTCTACTCCCAATTCGGAGGAATTGAATTTAAAATTTTTAATAAAACTTGTCATCTGTTTCTGCGGCGTCCTCTTTCGTAACGACACCACGTAATATTCCCCGTAACACATCAATGCTGTCGCGCTCTGCAAACTTCACCCTCGCGTCCATCAAGGTGCTTTGCAATGTTTCCTTGGACAGATGGTAAATCCTACTTGTACGCACAGTACCTGCACAAGTCATCATTGGTTAGTACACAAAATACGCAATAATAGAAAATCCCCACTTTTCGCCGTTATTCACTTCTCACAACAACTATATTTTTTTTCAAATCTTTGCTGCCTATTGACCTGACTGAAATGAACAACACAGTGGCGCAGAAATCCCCTGTCACGGGGTGGGAGCACCCGGAGGAAACCCATCCACCTCGTGACAGTGANCTTTAGTAACCACGTCGTGCCTTTGGTGACAATCTCCTATAGTTATAGTTAACTCATCTTGGGATACTAACTCTAGCAAAACTTGTAACGTTTGAGGCATTGTGGCAAAGGGAAAAATATCTCTGATTACTGGGTAAAAGATTGAAAAATATAACTTCTGTTAAATATGCTTCATCACATGGGCTACTTAACACTTGCACTAGTTGAATCATTTCCTGCACAAAAGCTTCCATGGTTGGAGTCAGACTTTGATATCGCTCTAAGATCTTTAAACGCAACCACGTAATAGCTACAGGAGACCCAACTTGTTGCAATACATTTCGACACAGTAAGACAAACTCCAATTTACCTGCAATGGCCTGACTTAAAGTGACTGTAGACACTCGGGAACTTTAAGCAATACAGTATGTCACTATAGATGACGGTGGGCACACACAATTTTAACTCTAATAGGTTAAACAATTCTA
Source organism: Clitarchus hookeri (assembly GCA_002778355.1). NCBI lineage: Eukaryota > Metazoa > Arthropoda > Insecta > Phasmatodea > Phasmatidae > Clitarchus > Clitarchus hookeri. The sequence goes on from NQII01006735.1 coordinate 50,170, forward strand.
CCAAAAAATCTACTATTTCTGTTAGACTACAAGTTTTCACACTTGGGATTCTACTCCCAATTCGAGGAATTGAATTTAAAATGTTTGATAAAGGAACGGACTACCAAAACTTGTCTTCTGTTTCTGCGGCGCCTTCTTTCGTAACGACACCACGTAATATTCCCCGTAACACATCAATGCTGTCGCCCTCTGCAAACTTCACCCTCGCGTCCATCAAGGTGCTTTGCAATGTTTCCTTGGACAGATGGTAAATCCTACTTGTACGCACAGTACCTGCAGAAGTCATCATTGGTTAGTACACAAAATACGCAATAATAGAAAATCCCCACTTTTTGCCGTCATTCACTTCTCACAACAACAATATTTTTTTCAAATCTTTGCTGCCTATTGACCTGACTGAAATGGACAACACAGTGGCGCAGAAATCCCCTGTCACGGGGTGGGAGCACCCGGAGGAAACCCATCCACCTCGTGACGGTGANACAACACAGTGGCGCAGAAATCCCCTGTCACGGGGTGGGAGCACCCGGAGGAAACCCATCCACCTCGTGACGGTGACCAATGCTTCCTTCTCCATCCACCACATCCATATAAATATATGGACTACTAACCTCGTCAATACTTTGCTCAGGTATCAGAAATACGTTCAGAATACTCAAATAAAGAACATTTCCATCCCATAGGAACAAAAGGCGGTATAAGTTATCCCCAGTAGTGAGAAATGAACAAGTGATGCTGATTTCGTTTTTAACCATATAATTGCGGTCTAATATATTTTATTTTCCTTTGCAAAATGCCCCAATAATTTCCATACAAAAATATAAAATATTATTAAAAAAACATTGATTAAAATTTTTTTACGATGAATGATATTGGACATAAATAAAATTACATGGTAAATACTCAAATATAATTAAATTGCCCATTAAAAATACTACTCTTCATAAATGTTCCCTCTATGACGCCCACCCCATTGTTCTCTCTCGAGCAGTACTTCAGGCCAGGGTATATGTAGGCCAGCCAGTCCCTCCAGAGTTTGTAACGTCAGGTGTTGAGGAAACTCCATGAAGGTGGCCTTGATCGTCTTGCCGGCGCACTCGTGCCTGGTGACGTACGAGAGGCGTCGCACTGTCTCTAGGCAACGCAGGCCCAAGTGCTGGCGAGGGGACATGGAGGAGGTGGAGGGAGGGAAGACGACCTCATCATCATGCAGTCGACCAACTGAGTACAGCGTGGAAGCCAGGCCTCGACCTGCCGGCCTGTGCCGTTGGGCGTTGAACGGGGGCACGAACAGATATGTTTAATAACCCAGCCGATACCCCTCGTAGGACTTGTATTTCAGCAGTGTAATAGGCACAACACTATGAATGAATTATAAAAATGTAAAAAGAAGACAAAATAAATTTTAACAATGGCTGCTGCACTTTTATTTGCACTTGCAAGTGGATATAGCAAGATCACCACATTTTTTTCTTTATCATGCACGGCTATTACATTTCTTATTACCTCCCTACACTGGCTATATATTGCCCCATTATTCATTTTATTGAATTATACGATTGTACGCAACACTGCAGAATACTGTGATGTCTACACAAAAAATAATCATGGAGTGCTTCACTCGGCACCACACCGGACCCGGGGCATCGCACACACGGAACACACGCTACACGTCGGCCGACTGCCCTGTGCCACGGATATTTGTCCAGGTCTGTGGCGTATCACTGCAGCTGTGCGTGGCGGTCAAGGAACTCCCCGCGTTAGTTCGCATTTCCCCAGCAGGTGCAGTTGTTTCGGCTGCGTAGTATTTTCTTCAAATTTTATATAAAAAAACTGTACAAATGTGTTAAAGACAGAAAAATATGCAATAAATGAGAAAGTGTAAAATGACACAATTTCTAGCATACAAAAAAGGTTATGAAATTTTATTGAGTTATTCCAAAACTAACATTTTTTGTAAACCGAATGGTGGAAAATGATGAACTTACCACTAGGTACTGTGGAACTGCAACGATCACAAACAGCTTTGCTCCTCCAGTCGTTGCATTTCCCATTCTCTATGGCATTGCTGAGTTCGACATTGTGAAGCCCGTAGTCTCCAGTCGCAACTTCTAAAACTGCAACAAAGTCATAAACACAAGACTTCACCTTTTCAACCCACAAATAATTTAAAAAAATATGACATGCTGTTTTCATTTAACAAAGAAACCATTTCAAAAACAAATAAATTGTTTGAGAGCGACATATGATTAAAAATTTGCTACGCGCAGAGGTGAGTGTGCAATTNATTTCAAAAACAAATAAATTGTTTGAGAGCGACATATGATTAAAAATTTGCTACGCGCAGAGGTGAGTGTGCAATTGAGAAGTGCTGTCTGGCTTTCAACATTATTTCATTATGTGAAATGGTGACGGCCATGGTGTGAAATGGTCATACTGATGCAAGAAGAGTTACACACTGATATCAGCAGAAGCATGCATGGAGTCCTCCAGATAATTATGAGTTAAGTACAGAAAATTTGTTTTCCATGATGACATGGAAGTCTAGAACTAGAGTAACCTGCACTTGAATATTTTCTGTGAAAATCTTTGTTTATGCAAATACGTGTATCTCTGCAAATAAATTTTTTTTGTGAATATTACGTTTTGCCAGAAAAGGTAAAAAGTAATTATATAAACTTGCGTACGCGCANCAAATAAATTTTTTTTGTGAATATTACGTTTTGCCAGAAAAGGTAAAAAGTAATTATATAAACTTGCGTACGCGCGCACACACACACACACACACACTTTTATCATATTAAGTGTATTGAAAAATAAATCATGGAAAAAATCATTTTTNCACACACACACACACACACACTTTTATCATATTAAGTGTATTGAAAAATAAATCATGGAAAAAATCATTTTTACAGTTTGCCTGTGCAGTTTCCATAAGCAGTAGAGAAAAGTACAAACATAAATCTGTAGTTTAATTTGTGCACACTAACGGAAACACTCTGCACGCCTTGTGCGTGGAAGCGATGAGGCGCTAAGGATGTTTTAGTGCCGCACGTACTGCTACCTTGCTTCTGTGACGGCCTTAAAAAGCTCGGGTACACACAAACCTTAAAGGAAAATGATTTATAGTTGAGTGTGTTTAATTTGCTGACTGTACAACCCTCTCACAAATCACCCAATGAGTTTAAAAAGAGGGTAGTATTTAACATAAGTGGTAAGTGTAGCTGTATTTCTTGGATGTACCACCCCTCACCGTCGTGGTAATTACTCCCGCTTTGCTGGATACGTATTTTATTTTTGTGATCCCGAAAGGCAGAAGAGGGGTAAAACACCCTAAAAATATCAATGTGTTGAGTAAAAATTTACAATTACAAAACAAGGACAGGAAAAAAAAAATTGATTTCATGCAAAGCCTCTGTGATTAAAATCTACCCCAAAAACAACTATAAATTACAGTTTTTCACAAGCATTATATTATTTTACCTATCAACCACAAGAGAGCAATTCCAAACAATAAGTCATAACTCTGTGACACAAACAGAACAGTACAAAATTCTTGCAATAATTATGAATTAATGTAAAATGTAACGCAGAGAAAAATTTGCAAAACACTACAGGTTACAATTAAAGGTAACGTAGAGCAAAGTATATATATATATAAAAAAAAAGAAACAATAAAACAAATAAATGGAATTAACATCATAAGCTAGAGTTGTCGTACTGGAATAAAAACAATGGGATGGGGTGGAGTGTTGGGCAGCTCTCGAGAACGAGGTCTGAAGAACCAATGAGGTTGATAAGAGCTGGATATTGACCAGTCCTGGAATGCAAGGGCAGGGAAAACGGGAGATTCTCGATAAAACCCGCCAACCAGCAGCATCGTCCAGCACGATTATCGCATGCGACAATCCGAGAGTGACCCTGCCGGGAATCAAACCCTGTTCTCCTGGAGTGGAAAAAATGTGAAATCTGTTCTGTCCCATCAAGGTAACATCTATGGGAAAACAACAGGCAAGGGAGCTCACTGAAGTCGGACGGGTTGTGGTACGGAGGACACTCGAGCCCAAGGCCGTACAGGAAGAAGATCATGCCCTTGGTGCTGCCCTGGTAGATGCACGTCCCCTCGGCCAGCACGTACAAGTGGTCGAACATCTCCAGCACCGTGGCACTCGGCTGGTGAATGTTGCACACGATCGTCCTGCCCGCCCTCGCCAACTGCTTCAGCAGGGAGATGCATTGTATACAAGATGAGCTGTCCAAGCCTCTGTAACATTCACACCTCCGTGTTAGCGAAACCTTGTTGTGTTTCGTGACTATTGTGCTTGGGCGTAGTTCCCAATCAAGGGTTATGCCAAACCAAAGACTGATAATCACAATTATCGTAGCATTATATTTTACTTTATTTATAGAAGTACCTTTCACTATTAGGTAGTGACTCAATTTATTGTTCTACATTTTAAACAACAGCATTTCATAGTCTTTATGTAAATAATTATTAGAACCCCTTTTTTTAATTACTGTATGTATTATAAGTCAATTAAATTTTCATTTCTCAAAAAATCATCATGTAGGGTTTGAATGAACTGTGTGATACTGAGAACTTCGGAGTCTGAAAGAATTTCTTGAATTAAGCAATTTCAATTTATTATACAAACGACTAGTTTTGTGTTTTAAAGATAGATCCACAAAACCTTATCAGATAATCTTAAAAGCACATTCATGGTTCACAAAGTTACCTTTAAAATTAGGCCTGAAAATTGCAGATTTACCACTACCATAGGAGCTGTTCGCCAATTACAAGATCATGGCTCATACCACCTCATGTACAAACACATTTTTTAATGTAAATACGTTAAAACATATTGTAATCATAGCCACAATATACTGCCAAAATAATTCAAAGCAAATTCATACTGCTAATTTACCTGTTCAAACAATGACTGCAAAATTCACACATATTTAAATGGAACTTCCAATGAACAACAGCAGGTAACTCATGGGACAAATGACATAATGCAGATTATAATCGCGACACCATGAGTTGAGGATCTTCACAAGCGATACAGAAGTCAAATCTGGGTTGTGAGTCTAAAACAGTCTAGCCTTCATCAAATGAAGGGTTCAGTGACGAAAAAACATTTCAAATGTAACATTAGAGCCTAACATCACTACCAAAAATATGCTGGTATTATGGCAGATTCGCCAGGNTGAACCCTGCCTCAGTGACAAAAAAACATTTCAAATGTAACATTAGAGCCTAACATCACTACCAAAAATATGCTGGTATTATGGCAGATTCGCCAGGTTAAAAAATTATTGCAAAAATCTGTTCCATTAAGCATTTGTCAAGGACAGACTAATACTGGTTATTAAATATACCTGGTTATGTCTAAGAGAAGGCTTTGAAGCCTTAACTTTGCCAATGTAAATAAGAATGAAATAAATAAATAACATAAATATTAAAACTACATTTTGTTTTTTCCATCTGGTGCAAATACGTATTAAGTTTCTCAAAGAGAGCTGCCGCACAATACACTGAGGGTAAACAATGTCGGGCTGCTAAGTGTTAAGTGTTTGTGAAGGTGGTCATTCAAATAAAAAGGGACGCATTTCATTGTTCAAGAGAATTCTGAGGCTAACTGCATTTAACCAATGGGGTTAGGGGCACCCAGGGTAGATGCTACGCAGTTATTTTTTTGTGTCTAGAGAAAATGTGGCACATGGACCAGTGTTTTCTTTTTCACTTGCTTAAATGGCCACAGAAAGAAGAAACATTTAAGGCCACAATGCAAAATGCTGTACTTTACAATGTTTGATAACAGATTTTACACAGTTCAAGTTAATAGTCCTGATTGTAAAGCTGGAGTTACAATAGCCCGATGAACACAACACACTAGACCGACACGACGCCAGAGCTCGGCAGAATTTAATATGCGATAAAGTGAATGGTTATTTTGCTTTAGAAAATATTTAAAAGAAGGTATTTAAAAACAAACCAGAACATTATATTGGCATTAAATTACTTTATTATTTACTACAGCCGGGAAATACGCACAAAATTTTGTTTTCTAATGTTGTATTTACATTTTTTGCACGTCCCAACGAGCCAGACACAACGGAATGTAGAAATAGAACCTACTTTTGTCGGACTGACGTCACAGCGACCTTGCTTTTCATTGGCCGCTACTCAAATTTCGTCGTGTTGAGGTTGTCGTGCCGGGTTCGGCGGGATATCGTGACTCCAGCATAATAGTTCACACGAATTGAAGCTGACTGTATNGCGGGATATCGTGACTCCAGCATAATAGTTCACACGAATTGAAGCTGACTGTATCAAACATGAATTGTCCACTGAGCTAGGCTGTGTAATGTTGCAAAATATTGCAGCTGTGGTAGGCCTCTTACTTTGCTCATTAACTAAAATTCCTTTTAATTCATTCATATACTACCTTAAAAAAACTATTTAACACAAAGCTAAATTTTTTGATAGTAACTTTCAAAACTGTATTAGCGATATTGACTCACGTGGTTGGCTCATCGAAGAACATAACCTGGGGGTTGTTGACTAGTTCCAGGGCAATNTATTAGCGATATTGACTCACGTGGTTGGCTCATCGAAGAACATAACCTGGGGGTTGTTGACTAGTTCCAGGGCAATACACAGTCTTTTCCTCTGTCCACCAGACAGTTTTTTAGTTTTTGTGTGACGAACTTCAGACAGTCCCAAGGATGTCAAGATGTCTTCTACCTGGCACACACAAGCACCCACTCAAAAATTATGCAATTATTTCAGCTCTACTGCACGCTACAAGATACACCTGCAANCTGGCACACACAAGCACCCACTCAAAAATTATGCAATTATTTCAGCTCTACTGCACGCTACAAGATACACCTGCAAGTATTAGGGGCGTAACTTCATTGAAGTGAGAAATGCAAGTTTTCCATTTACACAAAACAACCACACCAATAACATGCTCATCTGAAACCTACGTTTTTTTTTTTGCAGTACTACATATATCCAACATTTGTCACAAGTTATATTTCAGAGGATTTTAAAAACATTTCGGCACTATAAGACGAAAATAATAATGTTGAATGCCTTTTTACAATGTAAAATATTCACGATGGAAGTTTCCTTGGAAGATTCCATGCAAGCCTGGGGTTTTTGGATTCAGCAGATTGTTGGCCATTTTCACGGACTTTTGGTAATTGGTTGTGTGCAATTTTCTGTGAAGTTTCTTACAAGGTAACAATTTCAGTAGCGGCTCCATTCAAGTTTGATTTGTTCTGAGAAACAGCAGTAAGAAAATTCAAACAAAAGAAAAGTAGATAAATGTTTGTGTGAGCAGAGAACAANAGAAACAGCAGTAAGAAAATTCAAACAAAAGAAAAGTAGATAAATGTTTGTGTGAGCAGAGAACAAGAAAAACTTAATGAATATAACGTTTAATTCAGAGGGAATCATAACCACATTACTTATTACACAAAAAAAAACTATTGCCAACTTATGCCAGTTAAAAGATAATAATATCTACATATATAGTCCATTCATGGTCACTTCACACTTTTATGAAGCCCTGCTAAGTTCTACTTCCAGAATATTCCTTCACCTAGTGTAAACAAAGCTTAAATAAGTCTAGAAAATTACACCAGAAGGACAATGCACCGAATTTGTGTGCACTCAGTGTAAGAATATTTTGCATAAGAACTATTTATTACTAGGCATTACCAACACACCTGTTTTCTTACTGTTTTTATTCATATGTAATTACAAATTAAATATGATAATTTATAGACAAAATATAAGTAAAACTTCAATTCAACCAAAAATAAGGTACTTGTTAACAGCAGTATAAAGGACATGTGATACACTGCATGTTTAGGAAATAACTGAACACGTCCTACTTGGGAGGTGATTTTTCAAAGGTTAAATTACAGGCCCCTGCGCACTAGGCAGCCCGGTAGCGCAACCAAGAAACTTGTTGCGACTTGCAGCGCCACTGCGACCACGGCCAAACCAAGTCACTCGACACTCAGTCGGAGAACAAAAGGAATGCGGAGCAAGTAGCTGCATTTGCGTACTTAATGAGAAAACAGTGAAAGAAAAAAAAGATGCGTTGGGTGCATCCTATATTAAAACCACGTGAAAAGAACAACTTTCGTTCGTTTTATCAAGATCTTAAGCAATACGAAGAAAAATTTTTTCAACTACGCAAGGATGTCTGTTAAGTCTTTTGATGAACTTTGGCATACATTAGAAGACCCACTGAAAGGTTGTGATATACTGATGAGGAAGTATCACACCAGAAATGAAACTGGTTGTGACTTTAAGGTAAAGTGAAAAAAGCAGTACAATTGTAAAAAATAATACTGAATTTATTGTCAAGTAGAACAGAAAAGAGGTATAAAATCTAAAGTCTCAAATTGTAGAAAAAGTGTTATTTAAAATAATAAACAATGGTAAAAAGAGTAATATTCTATAAAAATGACATGGTACCATTCTTAAAATATTACTGTGAATTACGAAGTATCAGTACATCCGACTGTCCAGGATCCAGTGGAATGTCGGACCGAGAGGAGAATGTGTTGGCTAACCGGTGCTCGATTCAACCCGAGAATGGTTCCTGGCCGACTTGAGTTGAAGAGTGCCCTGAAGTGCCTGGGTATTGACGTTGATTTAGTTGACCGACAGGAATTACAATGGATGACCTGCAGTGCGGTGGTGTTGGTGATCGAGGATATCCCTCCGCCTCATGCAAATGAAGCTTAACCTAGTATAGAAAATTACATGAAAGGAAAAAAGCACCACATTTGTGCGCACTCAGCGTAATAATATTTTCCATAAGAACTATTTCTTACTTGGCGTTACCAACACACCTATTGTATTCCTATTTGTGTTCATAGCAATTATAAATTAAATATTATAAATTAAAGGGAAAAACTGAAAAAAATTTTTAATGTAACGAAAAAAACAATAGTTTTATGTCGACGCAAGTATAAAACGCTTGAGATAGGTACCCATATTTTGGAAAACAACCAAACACATTACTTAAGGGGTTTGATTCAAAAGGTGTAAAGAAACCACAAATAGACTATATATGGTGGTACATGGGCTTTAGTGAAAATAAGGCAGTCAAACAGAACATACAGAGGCCACTTGTAATATGAAGAAACTAAATTATGGCATGCAAGTTAATACTTCATGCTTGTAAAGAAGAGATGACAAGATTATCCGGCAGGGTGTTCAACAATANAGTTTCTCAAAGAGAGCTGCCGCACAATACACTGAGGGTAAACAATGTCGGGCTGCTAAGTGTTAAGTGTTTGTGAAGGTGGTCATTCAAATAAAAAGGGACGCATTTCATTGTTCAAGAGAATTCTGAGGCCAACTGCATTTAACCAATGGGGTTAGGGACACCCATGGTAGATGCTACGCAGTTATTTTTTTGTGTCTAGAGAAAATGTGGCACATGGACCAGTGTTTTCTTTTCCCTTGCTTAAATGGCCACACAAAGAAGAAACATTTAAGGCCACAATGCAAAATGCTGTACTTTACAATGTTTGATAACAGATTTTACACAGTTCAANTAAGGCCACAATGCAAAATGCTGTACTTTACAATGTTTGATAACAGATTTTACACAGTTCAAGTTAATAGTCCTGCTTGTAAAGCTGGAGTTACAATAGCCCGATGAACACAACACACTAGACGGACACGACGTCAGAGCTCGGCAGAATTTGATATGCGATAAAGTGAATGGTTATTTTGCTTTAGACAATATTTAGAAGAAGGTATTTAAAAACAAACCAGAACATTATATTGGCATTAAGTTACTTTATTATTTACTACAGCCGGGAAATACGCACAAAATTTTGTTTTCTAATGTTGTATTTACATTTTTTGCACGTCCCAACGAGCCAGACACAACGGAATGTAGAAATAGAACCTACTTTTGTCGGACTGACGTCACAGCGACCTTGCTTTTCATTGGCCGCTACTCAAATTTCGTCGTGTTGAGGTTGTCGTGCCGGGTTCGTCGGGATATCGTGACTCCAGCATAATAGTTCACACGAATTGAAGCTGACTGTATCAAACATGAATTGTCCACTGAGCTAGGCTGTGTAATGTTGCAAAATATTGCAGCTGTGGTAGGCCTCTTACTTTGCACATTAACTAAAATTCCTTTTAATTCATTCATATACTACCTTAAAAAAACTATTTAACACAAAGCTAAATTTTTTGATAGTAACTTTCAAAACTATATTAGCGATATTGACTCACGTGGTTGGCTCATCGAAGAACATAACCTGGGGGTTGTTGACTAGTTCCAGGGCAATACACAGTCTTTTCCTCTGTCCACCAGACAGTTTTTTAGTTTTTGTGTGACGAACTTCAGACAGTCCCAAGGATGTCAAGATGTCTTCTACCTGGCACACACAAGCACCCACTCAAAAATTATGCAATTATTTCAGCTCTACTGCACGCTACAAGATACACCTGCAGGTATTAGGAGCGTAACTTCATTGAAGTGAGAAATGCAAGTTTTCCATTTACACAAAACAACCACACCAATAAGATGCTCATCTGAAACCTAAGTTTTTTTGCAGTACTACATATATCCAACGTTTCTCAAAAGTTATATTTCAGAGAATTTTAAAAACTTTTCGGCACTATAAGACGTAAATAATAATTTTGAATGCCTTTTTACAATGTAAAATATTCACGATGGAAGTTTCCTTGGAAGATTCCATGCAAGCCTGGGTGTTTTTGGATTTAAGCAGATTGTTGGCCATTTTCACGGACTTTCGGTAATTGGTTGTGTGCAATTTTCTATGAAGTTTCTTACAAGGTAAAAATTTCAGTAGGGGCTCCTACTGATAATAGTTATCATTCAAGTTAATTTGTTCTGAGAAACAGCAGTAAGAAAATTCAAACAAAAGAAAAGTAGATAAATGTTTGTGTGAGCAGAGAACAAGAAAAACTTTATGAATATAATGTTTAATTCAGAGGAAATCATGACCACATTACTTATTACACAAAAAAAAACTATTGCCAACTTATGCCAGTTAAAAGATAATAATATCTACATATATAGTCCATTCATGGTCACTTCACACTTTTATGAAGCCCTGCTAAGTTCTACTTCTAGAATATTCCTTCACCTAATGTAAACAAAGCTTAAATAAGTCTAGAAAATTACACCAGAAGGACAATGCACCGAATTTGTGTGTACTCAGTGTAAGAATATTTTGCATAAGAACTATTTATTACTAGGCATTACCAACACACCTGTTTTCTTACTGTTTTTATTCATATGTAATTACAAATTAAATATTATAATTTATAGATAAAATATAAGTAAAACTTCAATTCAACCAAAAATAAGGTACTTGTTAACAGAAGTACAAAGGGCATGTGATACACTGCATGTTTAGGAAATAACTGAACACGTCGTACTTGGGAGGTGATTTTTCAAAGGTTAAATTACAGGCCCCTGCGCACTAGGCAGCCCGGTAGCGCAACCAAGAAACTTGTTGCGACTTGCAGCGCCACTGCGACCACGGCCAAACCAAGTCACTCGACACTCAGTCTGAGAACAAAAGGAATGCGGAGCAAGTAGCTGCATTTTGGTACTTAATGAGAAAACAGTGAAAGAAAAAATAATATGTGTTGGGTGCATCCTATATTAAAGCCATGTGAAAAGAACTACTTGTTTCGTTTTATCAAGATCTTAAGCAATCGAAGAAAATTTTTTTTAACTACGCAAGGATGTCTGTTAAGTTTTTTGATGAACTTTTACATACATTAGAAGACCCACTGAAAGGTTGTGATATACTGATGAGAAAGGCTATTACACCAGAAATGAAACTGGTTGTGACTTTAAGGTAAAGTGAAAAAAGCAGTACAATTTTTAAAAAATTAGTGCAGACAAAAGCGAAAACAGGGGCCCTCCACAGTGCTGGTACTGTCCCGAGAGGCATCTCCACCGGAACTGTCCCATCATAAAAGCCAATACTGAATTTATTGTCAAGTACAACAGAAAAGAGGTATAAAATCTAAAGTCTCAAATTGTAGAAAAAAGTGTTATTTAAAATAATAAACAATGGTAAAAAGAGTAATATTCTATAAAAATGACATGGTACCATTCTTAAAATATTACTGTGAATTACGAAGTATCAGTACATCCGACTGTCCAGGATCCAGTGGAATGTCGGACCGAGAGGAGAATGTGTTGGCTAACCGGTGCTCGATTCAACCCGAGAATGGTTCCTGGCCGACTTGAGTTGAAGAGTGCCCTGAAGTGCCTGGGTATTGACGTTAATTTAGTTGACCGACAGGAATTACAATGGATGATCTGCACGGCGGTGGTGTTGGTGATCGAGGATATCCCTCCGCCTCATGCAAATGAAGCTTAACCTAGTATAGAAAATTCCATGAAAGGAAAAAAGCACCACATTTGTGCGCACTCAGCGTAATAATATTTTCCATAAGAACTATTTCTTACTTGGCATTACCAACACACCTATTGTATTCCTATTTGTGTTCATAGCAATTATAAATTAAATATTATAAATTAAAGGGAAAACATATGAAAAAATTTTAATGTGACCAAAAATACGATAGTTTTATGTCGACACAAGTATGAAACGCTTGAGATAGGTGCCCACACTTTGGAAAACAACCAAACACATCACTTAGGGGGTTTGATTCGAAAGGTGTAAAGAAACCACAAATAGACTATATATGGTGGCACATGGGCTTTAGTGCAAATAAGGCAGTCAAACAGAACATACAGAGGCCAATTGTAATATGAAGAAACTAGATTATGGCATGCAAGTTAATACTTCATGCTTGTAAAGAAGAGATGACAAGATTATCCGGCAGGGTGTTCAACAATANATTATGGCATGCAAGTTAATACTTCATGCTTGTAAAGAAGAGATGACAAGATTATCCGGCAGGGTGTTCAACAATATAATTAAGTGAAAATTTTGTTTATGAGCTACAACAATAAAATGAATCAAAACTGAAGGCTGCATCTTTGGCATGTTGTGTCATGTTGAAACAGGCTACCGACTCACCCTGTCTGCCACTTGGTGCTTTGTAAGTTCGGAGCGGGACAGCTTCAGCTCTGTGGCGATCTGCATGGACTCAGCCACCGTCAGCAGCGGTTGCAGCTGGTCGTCCTGCATGATGTAGCACGAGTGCTTCCACAGCACGCGCCGGTCCCTCGGCTTGCCGTTGTCCAGTAGGGAGCCCGTCACGCCATGAGTCCTGCAACGGCAGTGCAGTTGGGGGTAGCGGCGGATAGCATATGAGGGAATACCAACTACATAGGTATGAGCAAGGAGGGGGCCGCAGTTAATGCAGCGGCTAGAGCACTCGTTCCCTACCAAGGTGACCCAGGTCTGATTCCAGGCAGGGCTACTTCCTTGGGAATTGTGCCAAACACAGCAGCTGGTCGTGGGTTTTCTCGGTGATCTCCCATTTCTCCTGCCCTTGCATTCTGACGCTGCTCCATACTCGCCTTGCTTCACCCTTAAGCTCTCAAGAGCTCATTTTTAAGAGCTGCCCAAATGTCTCCACTTGGTCCACTCCAGTCCCGAGGATGCAAAGAACCACCTATTAAGTGCTCCGTCTGGCTGTTGCGTGAAGTGCGGTGCAGAGGTTTGGTAGTGTCTGAACATGAAAACCATTTAAGATAAGTTTTGTGCCCAAAGGCAAGTTACAGGTTCTCATTTCAACTAAAATTATTTTTTTTTGGGCATGAAAATGGTTTAAAACTGGTGTTTTCAGCATACATTTCAACTACTAAGTTTTTTATAGAGAAATTTTAACAGTAGACTTTAGACATGCATCGTAGCTACTTTTATATTTATTAGAGTGCCATAAAAATAGATAGTGACCGCGTAAATTGTCTTGTTCAGCCGAGCTGCCGACAGAAATACTGAATGCCAGGTGGGTGCCTTGCGCACGGAGGCGATGAGACAAGTGACGAGTGAGCAAGAGAGGGCCTTAGAGCTCGCATGTTTCAAGGACTCGAATGCACAAAATAACTACAGACAGACTAAACTCTTAAAGAGTATTTTCTCAGCGGTGGCTTACAACCACAAAACATGTGATAGAGTGAGGCTTATGATACTTGCATTTTGTTTTATTTATTGGTTTCATTGTACCACAGGTGCATCTATGCTAGCGTTCGCCACGCTCAGAGGCATCGGAATCATTTTCGGCTAAGAAGGGTGGGACACGGTCTTTAAGAGGATTTGGCACTCCTGGTACTGCTAAATACACCTCTCCATAAAATTTAAGTTTTTGAAATCAATTATTACTACATTTACTCATACACATATGCACGCACTCGCACACACACACACACAATGTAGCCATCCTGATTCCCATTTTCCATGGTTTCCCGAACTCACCCCAGGCAATTTCCGGGAAGACTCGTTAGTAAAGGCAATGACCAATTCCTTCCTTAAATTCCCTTCAATGCATTCTTGGTGTAACAATCTCTAATGAACCAGCTGTCGACAAAAGGTTAAGCTAAATAAATAAATTGTAGGGTCAGTCTGAAATTCTAATTTTGAGGGCAACTCATTGACATAAGCTTATAATTTTAATATTGATCATGAATCATGGGTATTTAGAATGAAGCACGCTTCGTGGGAACAGCGAGTACTCTAGCCACTACACCACCACGGCCTCCATCACCTTAAGAAGGGAGGAGTTGAGAGGTTTAGGTCGTTTGCAGTAACCAAGGTGTTGAGAGCCAATGAGGGTGAAATATGGTGCATATGGAGCAGCAGCACTGAAATGCAAGGGCGGGGGAAAACAGGAAAACCTCAAGAAAACATACCAGCCAGCAGTGTCATTCAGCACAATTCCTATGCGTGAAAATCTGTGGGTAACCTCACAGGGAAACAAACATGTATCACTTTGGTGAAAGGCAAGCATCCTACCACTACGCCCCCTGCAGACCCATAGATCAGGTTTCTGAATGGGAGGGACAGTATTTTACACATCTGTATTTTCTTTTTTTTATAATTATACTTGTTTATTTCTTACCTGTACCAGTACGTACTGGAAGTTGTCAAATATTATAAATAGGTTGCAGTGTACCTACATACACGTATACATACATCGTTAAATGATGGGATGTACAGACCAAAATTCAGAAAATTAAATTAATGAAAATTGTAGAGAAGTTGTGTATTCTTGGAAGTGGCATTTAAAAACTTTCCCAGTAGACCTACTCATTTTTAAAAAACAGGTAATTACTTTGACAAGCTGATGATAATGTTTACAATAGTGACATCATCACCCACAGTTTCGACTGAATTGGCCGAGGACAGAGGAATTGTACTCGCCGCTACCTAGGTGAGTTAATTGATATTCTTCCGTGTGTTTTACGAATCCTTTAAATCCCTAACATCCTAGATTTGACTAAATTATTATATTAGTTTAAAACCCTAAAATCCGAGGTTAGTTTAAAACCCTACTATCCTAGATTAGATTAATACCCTACAATCCTTGGTTAGTTTAAAACCCAACAATCCAAGGTTAGTTTAAACCCCAACAATCCTAGGTTAGTTTAAAACCCAACAATCCTAGGTTAGTTTAAAAATGTAAAATAGTGATTCACTAATACTGGGGTTAGGTTCCGTTAGGTTAGGTGGGCACATATTACGAAATTAGTCTGACGTTAATGCCCCTAGTATATTCGTGTTCTGCATAATTAGTAGAGTGGAAATACAGCACTTTTCGGGTTTTTTTTTTTGCAGAAAAGCCCCTAAACTGCATAATTACCCTACTGATACCTTACTTACATAAGCAGATCCCAAGCATACTATATTTGAATGTTCAGAACTTTGCGCACACATTCATACTCTCACCACACGCGGCCGTTTTGTTTACAAATACACGCAACACGCATATTTTTATTATTCTTCTTCTTCCTTGCCGCATGCGACCCACCTCAGATGCCATTAACAAAATGGCAGATAAAACCACGATGTTTTACAACAGGTCGCTTCGCCATCGTATGCTTGCTCGCCTGTGATTGGCTAATTACCTGTGTCGCACTGGTAAGAAAGTGAACCGGAAACATACGCAACAGTAGTGAGACAATTAGAAAATACACGCGTGCCTTAACCGGAACTCGAACCTCGAAAACCTCGTACCATGAGGTAGAGTGCAACCAAATGCATTACGGAAGCACGATTCTGAGCATCGACTTCGAATGTAATCAGTCTAATGTTTCGATAGATAGGGTCTAGTTTACTAACCTGAAATATTTACGGGGTCGTCATTTTGAAAACAGGTGTCCAAGCCACATATTTGTTTACATGGCCTACCGTAGCGCTATTTCTATGGAGAATTTGGGGGAAATCTGTTGATTGGTTCCAGAGATATGGCATCGAAATTTATTATTTTTCATTTGGCGACATCGTAAAAAAGGCATAAAAAGAAGTTTTGTATACTATGCCTTTAATAGATACTGACAAAATATAAAAGTTTGGTTAAATTGTTTTTTTTTTTCGGAAGTAGTTTCGTGTTTTAAAATGTTTTTTTTTTTTTGTGTTAGTAACAGGACGTGGCACTTCTGGTGGGACGTTTAATTAAGGCAGACGCGTCTTAAATTATCGCCGGGTTAAATCTTGTTAATCCCCGGCGCCAGCCTAACATGGGTTAATTTGGCAAGTGCCAGAAGTGAGATCTCAATCAGGATCACCGCGCCATGATTAAGAAGAGGGCATAGGCGCATCATATTGAAGTTTCTGAGTGTTTCAAGATGCCGTCTTCAGCAGAGGCGCCGCTTAGCCAACCCAATTACCNGGGGGGGGGGGGCACTATTTGTTTCTAAATACATTTCACTGCGTAGAACAAGTATTTTTCTTTACGACTGGGCACCATTGATACTGTTTTATATTCATTTACCCCTTATTGTAGGGTACGGTTTTGTTTATTGCATCTACAATATTGTATAGGTTTAGGTTACCTGTGGTACATAACTAAAACACTGAAATTAACATTTTCACTGCATTGTCTGCACTGGACAATCAAGTATTTTAGCAACTTTTCAGAAGGAAAAAGGTGGGCGGGAGACATTTCTGGATAATTGTAGTTTCTATATCTACAAAAATTATCTTTCATCTTTCTCCAAAAGTGCAATTTAGTAGGGGGTTGGTCAGCCAGTAGCCACAGTTTTAATTCAGTCCAACATGCTAAAAAAATTTCACATTGGGGAAGGAAAACACTTTTTACTTTATTTGAAAAAATAGAATTGTTACAATAGGATATTATATCTATAAATGCACTTTTAGAGTTAATAAAGCAACAACCCTATTATCATGCTTAGGTTAAACTGTATGAAAACTTTTTATGTTTGATTAGGTAGTTTAGTTAGATTAGGATACATTGTTGAGCAACAATGGGTAAAAGGTGCCTGCACCGCAATGATGGTTACCTACCAACTCGTGCAATTATTATTTTTAGTGTGAAATTCTCCTCTGGATACATTACAAAAACATTCAGTTTCAATATCTCAGAACCAGACAAACAAACACCCCCCTGGGAAAAAAAAAACAAAGCACTGTCGCTAGCAGCAGTTTATTCACCTGAACCTGCAATGCTGCTTGCAGTTGTGACCGTCAGTGCTCCGGCCACACGTCCCGTAGGAGTGACATTTGATTTAAAAACAACTCATAACTCAAATTACGCAGTTTAGCTGTATTTATGATCTTGGAAAGAAAAAAATTGGGAAAATTACATTTCTCAGCTCCAAAGATAATGCTGTCACCCTGGTACTTTCTGTCGTATGAACAAACCGAAAATCAGTCCAGAGATATCAAATTTAATGTGAGACGAGATGTAAATTTAATTTATTGTGAGACCTGCTGTATGTATTCAGTCAGAACACATCACATTTCAAAAATATTTACACATATTCTTTTCCAGTTTTTGTGTTAGTCCTTGGTCATAAATCTAACAGTTCTTAATGATAGAGAGATATTTGGGAAACTCTTTAACAGTTGAGGATTTCAATTTTGCACTCTCCTAGGAAATTTTAATTAGGGTTCTTTGCTCCGGGTACAGCTCAAAACTGAAGAGCAAACTGGTCCACTGAGTTGTTGAACTGTCGTGCCATTTAACGTCTCGAAAATTATCCACTCACTACATTTTTACGGTAGTCCAGGATCAACAGAAAATAAACGCCCATCGGCCCCTCCGGCCGCGAGAAACGAATGGCGTCATTAGGCTGGTACGGCGTCATGCCCTCTTCTTTCATGGCGTGGCTGGCTTCCTAAAATAATTACCCTTGCTTCTGGGACCATAACAACTAACCTACGTTAGGCAGGCACCAGTAATGTTGCAGACAAAATAACGGTGATAATTATTACGTCCGCCGCGATCAAAAAGTCCCACCAGGCATAGCTTCCTTCAACGTCATACATATTCAGCAAACGGAAAAAAAAAACCTATTTCCCGTAAAAACCTAAAACGAACCAAAACGAAAATATATACTAACTAAAAATAACACAAAAATTAAATACAATTAAAATAATAATAAAACACAAAATTACAACTCAANGTCCGCCGCGATCAAAAAGTCCCACCAGGCATAGCTTCCTTCAACGTCATACATATTCAGCAAACGGAAAAAAAAACCTATTTCCCGTAAAAACCTAAAACGAACCAAAACGAAAATATATACTAACTAAAAATAACACAAAAATTAAATACAATTAAAATAATAATAAAACACAAAATTACAACTCAAAAATTATATTAAAAACATAATAACATAAAGATATCTTAAAAAATTAATATTTTTCAATTTAGGTTAAAACATATTTACCTTACAATATCCCTATTCTGTACATGGATGGGAGGTGTACAAATATAATGAAAATTAGGTTAAAACATAAAGAAGTTACTAAGTTCGGACTTGTAATTTAATTACTTAAAAAAATGTAAACGTTTAATTAGAACAAAAATAAAAACATAACATTTCAGTCAATATTTTCCGTAAATATTATAATTAAATGTAGTTGCTACATCGCAACTGGTACAGCCTGTACGAGGAGTCCTTTCCACGCGATGAAACATTACGACGTTGGTCCCATGCAGTTTGTGCAAGGCGATACATTGAAAGAACATACCAAGATTCTGCAAGGATTCGTCTACTGGGAGTCAGCAAGTGGTGCATCGTCGGGTACCGATTCGACCGGCGATTGCGATGAGGCAGTTAACGCTAAATACGGAATGAGTGCAGTAGAGTCTCTTTGTGTGGAATGTACACTTGCAAGACTTCCGCGCGAAGTCGACGAACTTCAAAATAAACGGTCGTGAGCTCTAAATACTGATCGGCACACACAACTCCTCCTACAAAGAAAAGCATATTTAATTTAAAATAGAAAACAGGAGGTGAAGATGGCCATGGAAGACAGCATTGATGAAAACGAACACGAAGACAGCGATAGCGCTGAAGACGACGGCGATTTTCTCGTTGCACTGAAACACCCCTCCAACACATTTGCTACTACAAGCGACATGAAGAAGGCAGAAGACGCTGAGAGTACTGGCTACATATTTCACGAAGACCCGAATGAACTTCTTGATAGACTCAGGCGTTTGATCACTTTCCAACAAGATGGAGCTTTCTCGCACATTAACGAGATAGCTTTAATCATTAGTGAACCGAAGGTCGGGGATTATATCGCATAATGTGACGAACTGTTTTTTTTCTTTCTGAAATTGTAATTTACAAAATAATCTTTTAAAAATAATAATTGCGTTTCAATTTTTTTTGTGCTGTATCCTTTCATCCCTTATAACTTTAAAGTGGTGCTATGAACACTCGACAACTGACGTAAAGATCTGTTTACAGAATATTAATCAAGACATTAAGTATAAAAAAGCATCGATAGTGTACTGCATTCAAAACATTAATTCTGTCGACATGTGCAAATTTGCAGACGGTTGGCGAACGAATATAATTTCTATACACACAGGTGGGGGGACAAACGGAAGGATTGATCGAAGGATTGCTGTGGATTGCAAAGGATTGGTGTGTGGATTACAGATTATGGTGCTAATTGCTGTTCTGATTGCGGTGCGTGTGGTGCTGATTTCGAGATTGCTGGAAAAACAAGTCATTAATTAATTTTAAATTTTTAAATATATTTTTTAATGTTTGAAATTTTTTTGGGTTTTTTTGGGGTTCAAGGTTAGCCAAGGTCATGGGTATGGAGGCAAAGTCACACACGTGAGGTCAAGGTGAAGCTCACGCAAATCAACATGGTGGTTGGAGTCGTCCGCGCCACCTAGGTGTTGCAAGTGTAAACAAATGACAAAAGAAAAACAATATGGTGGGTGGAGTGCATTCGACAGAATGAGCAAAGGTGAGGGGGTAAGGGAGGGAATGTTAATACAATGTGATTGATTGGAAAAAAAGGGGGGGGGGAAGTCGTCTGCTGGACGTGGTGATGGGAGGACCTCCGGAAATGCAAGTTTTTAAATAATATTTTTTAATAACTTTTTTATGAATGTTTATACATTTGGGAAGTTTTTAAGCATTTTTAAAATTTGTTTATGAATGTTGCGATTTTTTCGTTTTAAAGTCATGGGCATGGGGTCAAGGTTAACGTCATGGGTCAAGGTTACTTGGATCCAATATGGTGGTCAGATGACGTCATAACATGGTGGCTGGTCGGCTCTGGTCCCCCATCCCTTCTAAACCCAAACATTCAAAATTGTAATTTTATAAATTTTTAAATAAATTTTTCTAAATATTTTAATACATTTTTTTTTAATTTTAAAATTTAAATTTTTTGAAGAATTTTGCGTGTTTTTTTTTTTTGGGGTTTAAGGTCATTCAAGGTCATGGGTTAAGGGTCCAAGGTAACCTGTATCCAATATTGTTTGCCAAGATGACTGACAGAACCAAAATGGTGGACGGTCAACTCTGACTCCGGCCCTGACTCTGACCCTGTTTATAGATTTGGCATATGATATCCTATAAAAACCAATATAGCCGGCACTGGTCTGCCCTCGAAAACGACCCCCTCAAATTCTTCCGATGGATCGAAACGTGCCTTTCAGGAGATCTTTTTTTTTTGCAAATGGGGGATCAGCGCTTTTTTTTTTTTTTAGGGAAAACAGGACATTTTAATGGACAAACTAAAAATTTTAAGGGAAAATTGGCCGATTTTGAAGTAAAAACGGGAAATTTCGACGCGGTTAAGGAAAATTCCAAGATGACTGCAGCCGGTTTCGTCTCCGACCCCTCGTCCCCTTGTCACGAAGTTATCATAATCATTCTACTCTCACCATCTTGGATTAATCCATTTTTTGTCATAACTTAGCCTACCAGTAAAATATATTTAACGAAATATTTCACACGACATGGCATAAATAATAGCTTCTCAAACTTTACAAATTTACTACAGCGGCACTGCCTTTGTTATTTCCTGACTAATGACTGCCGGCAATAAATAAGTAATTGTTTCTTCCAGGGGATTATAGAAATGACGCAAGGTCAAAGTCAAAGTCAAACATTACGGACTATAAAAAATGTGCGCGGCAATGTTGCATACCCTGTCGATGCCTAAGATAAACTGCGAAATTTGTGGTGTACATTGCGGCGAAAAATTAAGTAAATCCAAGACGGCGAGTTCTGATCCCACTTAAAAACCTCTGTTATTAGTGCACCTTGGTTTAGTATGGAATCAATAGTCAGAGGCGTGTTTCTAGTAATTATTAGCTGTACTCCAAGAAGTACTTCTTCTTCATGTTATTCAAGCAATACTTCCATAAGCAATGAATTCGTAACCAGTTGCTTGAAGTAATTTCCGTCGATCATATGTCAGTACAGATAGGTGATTGATTTGTTCACACACACGCATCAATGCGGAGCAGAGTTAAGTATCACGTGCCTATTATTATTAACTGTAGATTGTTTAAACAAACGTTGTGGCACTTCGACCGAAACACCCCACTAAAACGTTTTACATAAAATACGAAATAAGTTTTTTCTTAAGTTGTTTAATAGAAAACTCAAAACAAGGTATGCACATACTGCTATGGCGATGTAGAGAAATATCGAACTTTACGCTAAAAAATAATGAGAGGCAGCAAAATACATCACGGCAATGCAAAACACGACTGCCGCTATCATAAACTGGAGAGGAAGTTGTACGAAACAAATCCATACATAAACAATAGCTGTGTGGATGAATTTAAAACATTTATTTATTTATTTATTAAGACCTCCACACCATACAAAATTTTGATACGTCCCATTAGGCGTCTTGCACAACCATTAATATGCATGCCGGAGGGCCACAGAACTGTGAAGGGATTCACGCTTGCGTGGCGAGATTTGGGGGACTGCCATTAATAAAAAGAAAAACACATAGAAATTTAACTGTGGGGCATTTTTGGGTATACTCCATTCCCGGTTACTTCTAACTTTTCTGAAGCCCTGCTGAAGTTCTACTTCGACAATTTCTGCTAAAACCAACATGGCCGCCACTCCAAACGCTAAAAATTTGCGGCATTTCCTCTGCGCGATGGACAAGACCATAATGAACGCTCACAAAAGTGCATATTAAATTGTGCATACTGTATTTCCTACCCCGAGGAGAGCCGCTAAGATAAAACGAATAATGACGTACACTGGAGAGCCAAAAAAAAAACTGGTATAGGCGTGCGTATGCAAATAGCAGAGGTGTGAAACCAATCAGAGTAACGCGATGCGGTCGGCAGTTAGATCGGTTACTGCTGCTGCAATGGCAGGTTATCAAGATTTAATTGAGTTTGAACGTGGTTTTATAGCTTGCACACGAGAGGTTGGACATAGCATCTCCGAGGTAACGATAACATTTGGATGTTCGTCGCGTACGACCATTTCACGAGTGTACCGTGAATATCGGGAATACGGTAAAACATCACATCTTCGACATCGCTGCGGCCGGAAAAAGATCGTGAAAGAACGGTACAAACGACGACTGACGAGAATCATTCAACGTGACAGACGTGCAAACCTTTCTCAAATTGGCGCAGATTGGATTTGTGGACTTCAGACATTAGTCGAGTCCATGCCACGTCGTCTTGCGGCACTTCTGCGTGCTCGCGGGGGCCCTACACGATATTAAGCCAGGTGTACAAGTTTTTTTTTTTTTTTTGTATAAAGCACGGTTTCAGCATAAACCATCGTGGAGTTCCAGAACTTGTGGTTTCAATGTATTGTTGTCCCTGAGTTACATATTTGGAATGCCATCAGCAATAAAATCCAAATATTTCAATGGAAGTTGTCAGCAATTCAGAATAACGTAGTTTCCCATTCGTTTTCATAGTTTTAAAAATGTTAGCAAAGACCACACAATAATTGAACTGTTACCAGTGCTAAAGTTCTTATTATCCGTAACGTTTTACATAAATAATATACACTACACACTATCATGACACGCCATTTCCGGGTAGCCAGCATGTTGGCAG
>NQII01006735.1:87225-110136 GCA_002778355.1 Clitarchus hookeri
CTGATTGGTTCCATACCTCTTTGTTATTTGCATACGCACGCCTATACCATTTTTTTTTTTTTTTTTTTTCTCTTCAGTGTACTTTTCCATTCCACTTGTGGCGCGGCACGCAGATTGAGGAGTAAAGCGAAGTGAACTCACGTGAATCCTGCGAGGATGTTCATCAAGGTGGATTTGCCGGAGCCAGAGGGACCCATAATGGCAGTCAGTTCTCCGGCTCTGAAGTCGCCGCTCACCTTCTGCAGGATACACTTGCGTTCTGGAACATTACACCACCACCGTCTCACTCTTACCTCCAACACCAAATGGCGCATATTTTGTGACTAAAACTACACGATGCCCATTTACTAACAGTTCTCATACCCATCTTCAGCTAGAGGAGTCTAGCTCTGGGTATAACAGTTTTCGTACTCGTGGGCATGCCCTGAACGGTAATAAAACGTGTTATAATATCTGCTATAACTACGGAACTGCGACAGACAAGATGGCGGATACCCGAGTAACAACCTCAAGCCGTGTTATGTCCTTATTTTTACACTAAATTAAACTTAATGTACGCGTAAGAAATGTTAAAAATTTCAAATGACTCACACTGTCATAATAAAACAATAAACACAACTTTGAAAAATACATGATAACTGTGGAATTGTATAAGTAATTGATATAACTTATTACAAAACGCATCGGAAGAATGTGTATGATGTAGGTCAGTGAGTTAATGCACGGGACAGCGTTAATAATTTCAGGCTTTAGAGTTCAGTTCCCCGTCGTGCAGCGAAAGTATTTAGTTGTTTTATTTGATATATTGTGCCGTCGTAAAATTTCCTACAATTTTGGGGCACAGTATTTTTCAGATTTTTCCTAATTTCACATATTTTAATATTTTTGTCCAAGTAATTGTGTCAGTAATTTGGGAGAGTTAAGACCTATGCTGATTTATTTCAATTTTAGGGCAATTGTGTTATTTCAGAAGTTTTATTTCAGTCATGTATTCATGTACTGAGAGTTAGTACAGAGATAACCTCGCTGCTAAGCCTGGCAGGAGGCTGGTCGCTTGCTGCAGACAGCTCAGCTTGCAAACAGGATGTTAGCTGCTACACTCGCATTCCTGAAGGCGTGGGACGCCTTTCGCTGCACCTTGTCCGCGCTACTTGCCAGATGTGCAATTATTTTTGCTGTAGAACAGTTCTGTACAGTTGTGGACCGTTTGCGGTACCCCAGTGCTCTCTAGGAACGGCTTCTGAACTAAATTTTTTCACCTTTGTGCCCACGCGCAGCGCGCAATTTTGTATCCTTCCGCAGCCAACAGTTTTTTTGCCGGACTCTCTGTACAGACGCGGTCGCGACTTGATGTGTTCGCCGTGTGTTCCCGTGTTCGCTGTGTGCTCCTGTGTTCGCCGTGTGTTCCTGTGTTCGCCGTGTGTTCCTGTGTTCGCCGTGTGTTCCTGTGTTCGCCGTGTGCTCCTGTGTTCGCCGTGTGTTCCTGTGTTCGCCATATGCTCCTGTGTTCGCCGTGTGTTCCTGTGTTCGCCGTGTGTTCCTGTGTTCGCCGTGTGTTCCTGTGTTCGCCGTGTGTTCCTGTGTTCGCCGTGTGTTCCTGTGTTCGGGGAGGTTGCCACAGGCGGATGATTCACCTGTATAATTGTATATAGTTTTAGATGCGTCATGTAGAATAGTGCAGAGTTAGTAATAATAATGTAGGATATTTAATTTTGTGTTTTATCTTCAATCGGCCTACACAGTTCATTTCTTTCCTCCGAGATTGGAGAGTACAGCATCTGTCTTTCCCCGGTAGTACATGCCATGTTTTATTAACTATAAAACAAGTAATTAATTTTCGCGATTATTTGTATTTGTGTGTCACAGAGGGACGAAGTATTATTCGAACTTGCATACGGACTTTTATATAATGTTTTGGACGAAGTTTTATTCCAAGTTTCATTTGAAGTTTCACTTGAAGTATTATTTCAACTATTCGTCTCATCATTCTGGTACCACTTTCGTACCAGTCCGCCACATTCGGACTATTCTCCAACTTCTTGTGTTCGCTTGGAGAAGTATCACGTACATTTTAGCTTCACGGGACATTGTTGTTATTCTTGTTATTATATGGACCACGTAACTACGTCATGATTGCTTGAACTCATTTCCTATGACGTTTGTGATTTAAAATATGATTTACATATTTATTTGTCATGTATGAATTTTTAAATGTGAATCATTAAGCCAAACAGGTATTTGTATTGTAAATTAAAGTTAGATAGATTGTACAGGGTGAACTCCAGGATTTTCAAGGCTTCCTGGGACAAAAGTATTTCACAAGTTAATTTCTGTTTATACCACAATTATTCATTGAATATTTTATCAGATAGACAATTGTTTTTTTTATCAAAATATTCAATTTGTTCAATTAGAAGATTTATTTGGAAACTGCAATTTTATACTCTTTTCATTTATTAGATTTATGTCTACCTCTGGACTATTAATAATTAATTAAAATATAATTAGTAAAGTATTACTAGAATCAATTTCCAGGTAAAATGTACGTGGTCTTCCATTTGCCTAGTCAAACTTCCAAACAAATAATGAATTATTTATTCTACCAAGTGGCTTAATTGTGACGGTCATTATGGTAGCAGAAGAATATTATAATTTTGACGTAAGTGTCCACAGCATAATGATTTGTTGTTCCAGTAATTATTGAATTTATAATATATTTAATGGACAATGTATTTGTTTGTTTAACTACCAGACATATAGAAAATTTCTGCCAATTTGAGCATGACTGATGATTATTGTTATACGCAAGTAACTGCATGGTGCAGTCGACTCATTGTGGTTGTTTGCTATTAAAATCGATTGGTTTTTAAAGCAGATAATTTAAGCTGTGTAGCATAAGTAATTTTAACACTCACACATAAAAGTCTTATTTTTCATATTGTGATATTTTTGTATTCTTTTGGTCTTCTAACTGTAAAAGCTTGTATAATTAGGCAAAGCACAAGATGGATTATTATCCTAGTTAAAGTAAAATATTTAAATAGTTTGCAAATGTTTTAATGAGTGGCGTAAATGTCCGTCGTACATACATGTGAATACAGTAGGTACCTTGTTTTCCACACATAAGCAGTGCCGTTACTCATGTCATTATCCGTGCATTAATTGTACGCGTATTCAGAAACATTTAAAAAATGCAGTCTTCAGGAAACAATAAAACAACCTTCGTAATTTTTGGATGCCGCCAAAGGACCTACAGATAATATTTGATTGCATTTATACCCCTGCCAACAGCGGACTGTCTGCCATTTGTGAGTTTGTTTTGCCTGCCATTTATAATTTTATGTTAGCACTTTATGTAATGTGTGTGTATGAACTGATGCATTCTTTCTTCTCTTCTGCTAGAGAAACTTTTATGCCTTCTGTCGTGCCCATGGGTATAACATAAGGTAGCAGAAATTAGGTATCGTGTAGGGCTGACTTTAACACCTGCGTCCAGATGTGCCGAAAATTTCCACCGCTCTTCAAATAATCACTTATTTATTTATTTTGATATTCATTTCGCAGAGCCCCCAATGCATAGCGCCTCCAGACTATGGAACATGTAATCCATTTTACGTCAATGCATTACAAACTTTACAGCACAAGTCGTGCATGTATATTACAAAAAAAAAACCAACTACACGCAAAGCCTTGATAATAGCACAGTCGTATCAAATCAACACAATCTTAGATACGAAACATCACTCTTCTAATCAGTATATTAAAAACAGATAAACCCACTTATGCACTGCACCTACAAATACATTATTACGAATCACAAAGTCTAAAAAAAAAACACAAATCATTGACATTGCCACAGGCACTTTAAAACGATACAGTAAATTATTTACGATCGCCTATGCCTTGGGGCCACCTGTTGTTCGCGAAAATATTTACGGACAGGCTCCAGTCTTCAATACTTTACGTGCACACTTGCAAGTATTCTTCCGTCATTGGCTGCGTGTCTGTGCGAGGAGAAAATTTTACCTGACTGGGCCAATCAGAATTAGGCTACTCCGACAGCTAACGTCCGTGATTCGCGGACAGACAACTAAGACACGCGACAGTTTAAATCACCCAATCACAAAAGCGGTCCTGGGCTAAAAGTGTTTTGCAGTTCAGCTGTGGAATATTTTTCGCGACAAATACGTGCCCCTACACCGTATATCAACGAACTTATAAATTTACTTACAATGTATTATAAATTCATTGCGTAGAAAAAATGATACAGCAAGTAATCCCTTACTCGTATTTTAAAAGTTTTGCTATCAGTACTGCATAGTATCGTAAGTTGTTAAAAATGCAAGTGGCTCAATGCAATGCTCCCTTCTGGGACACCTTACAAAGAACTGGTGGTTTATAAATATTATATTTTATACTTTTGGTGTTGAGATTTATTTTATTTTATGAAAACTGCAGGCTTGGCTTCAGCACTTCAAAGATTCTTCGTTTTCATGTCATATTTTCGGTTTAAGAGTATTTATGGAGAATTTCTGAGAATTTACATTTTAAGAGTGGTTTAATATTTTTGTGCTCAATCTAATTGTAAAAATGCAAGAAAGTATTGATATTTTAAAGTTTATACTGTATTGTTTCTGAAAATTGCAATACCCAGAAAGAATGGCCCGAATGAATCCCAAGTCGGAGGATGTGTAGAACAGTGAACCAGCAATAAGTGATTACGATTGCAGAGAGATGGCGTACGCTTACGCCCAGCAGCGCCCTCTCGTGTGCGACCGGAAAGGACTGTGTTACGCCAAGCTCACTCAGTGAAGAGCCGTCAAACGAAGTGAAAGCAAGTGCCAGTATGCCTCGTCGACGTCAAAGGGCATATCAGCAAGTGAGTGAGTTTGAACGGGGCAGAATAATCTGTCTCCGGGAAACGGGTTGTCATACCGTGACATTTCGGCCCGTACAGGGCACGCTGATAGGGCAGTGATGCGTGTGTGGAACCAGTGGATAGAAGAGGTTCGTATGTAGCAACACGCAGGAACTGGATCACGCAATGTGACCACAGCACGGGATGGCCGCCATCTTGTCTGTATGGCCGTAACGGATAGTACAGCCTCGTCCATAGTGTTGGCTCGACACTGGAGCACTGCATCGGGTGTGGACCTGTCTGCGTCGACGGTTCGACGCCGTCTGCTGCGGGCTGGACTGGTGGCACGCATGCCATTGCGTCGGCTTCCGTTGTCCAGAAATCACGAACGCCTCAGACTGCAATGGGTACGTGAACGCCGTTGCTGGCTTGCTGAGTGGCAAAATGTAGTGTTTTCGGACGAGTCCCGCTTCAACCTCTCCTACAGTGATGGCCACATGCGTGTTAGACGCTGCCGTGGTGACCGCAATCTGGCAGCCTGCATTGTGGAGCGGCATAGCCGACAAACGCCAAGTGTGATGGTTTGAGGCGCCATTGGATACAACATGCGATCTTGACTCCTACGTATTAAGAGCAATCTGAACAGTAACCGCTACATCGGGGAGGTCTTAGAGACCGAGGCACTGCCCCTCCTTCAGGCGACTCCACGTGCCATATTTCAACAGGACAGCGCCCGGCCACATGTGGCGAGGAATGTGCAAGCCTTCTTAATTGAACTACGGGTACCACTGCTTCCCTGGCCTGCACGTTCGCCGGACATGTCGCCCATCGAACATGTCTGGGATATGGTTGGTCTGCGACTTGTTCGTCACGGACCTCCAGCAACCACTGTTGATGCTTTGTGGACTCGCATACAATCTGCGTGGAGGGAGATTCCCCAGGAACATATACAGGTCCTGTTTGATTCCATGCCACGACGTTTAGGGGCTCTGATTGCAGCACGTGGGGGCTTCGCACTATACTGACTTCTCAAGGACAGAGATCATGTACAGTTCTGTAATCCTAATCAATTGTGTATTGTCATGTACCTAATCTGTGGTATAAAGTTCATTTCAATCACACGTATCCTTCTTGGTGCTGCATTTTTCACAAACGTTAGTGTATTACGCTATGTGACAAAATATCATGCTGATGGTTCGGATTTCACGTCTTTAATGTAGAGTAACGTAAATAGCTAATCTTTTGTGGCATTTTTTTAAATTTTACATCCAAAAAACTATAATCAGCAGGAAATCCAAGAATCTTATGTAGTGTGTGACGCCGAGTCTAAACTCTATAACAATGCACCAAATATTTGAAGTATATATTTATACACTGTAAAAAATGTGTTTATATGCTGTACCTCAAAATAATAGAAACGTCGTTGCAGACTAATGCACACCTAAATCTCGTTTAGGACGTCACCCAACTGGAAAACTCTCCATGTTCTAGGTCTGGAAGTCGAGGAGAGCTAAGGGCTTAACATGCACATGTTGAATACACACATATGTACAGGTGGTGGATAAAACTATCAACACCAATCTTCCGTGCAGACCAGGCACGCCACCTGGCACAGAAGTTTGCCACCTCATGATAGTGAAGGCGGGTACATCAGTTTGTAACAGTAGTTTGGGTTTTGTCTGTGTTTAAACACTCTGCTAGTGTTTCGCATTCTTAGATTGCAGTAAACAGTGCATGGCACGCTCTGATACCAGATGGATACCGATTGTCAACAGTCAAGAAGTGACACTTTATTGAAAGAATTCGTAGGTCAACACACTGGCAAAAATACTCAACAAAAATTGTCATAATGTAGTGTAGTGTAGTGCATAAATACAAAATGTATTAACTACCCACTGCAGTCTAAGACAGTGACGCACTACAGAGTGATTCTAAAATCACGGGACAAACATTGAGGGGTGGTAGAGCTCACTAAAACAAACAATAATTGTATAGGAATATATGGGCAGAAGTGCCGCGTTGAGGCACAAACACAGAAACATAACACATTAACGGAAACATAAAATGCTCATTACCAGCATACTTAACGAGTGATTCCGTACAGAAAATGTTAAAACAGTTGCTGGAAATGCATCCACCAACAGTCACGCATGCTTGGCGACCTCTAAATATGGCGTGATTGGCTGACAATGGTGGCGATAGTTGAGGGCAGTCAAACGGTGCGCCAGTGACCTGCTGCATCAGCATCACAATCACTCCACCGACGCTACCAAGCTTGCATTACTGTCGGTGGTAGCAATTTTGAGCAATTATTATAAACATTGCTGTAAAAAGGCATTTAGTGGCGACGTTGTAAATAAACGCTGAGTTGCATTTCATGTGTTATTTTTGTGTTTGTGCCTCAACGCGTCACTCCCGTCCATATATTCCTATACAATAATTATTTGTTTTAGTGAGCTCTACCACCCCTCAATGTTTGTCACATGATTTTAGAATCATCCTGTATAGTAGTCAAACGTCGTTATGCCCGACCTGACCTCTCAGATTTACAAAGAAGCGTGGTATTTGGAGCACGCGTCGCTCAAGCCTAGAAGTAATCTTGGAAACAGAACAGTGGACGAAAATCAGAGGTCGCCGGGTGCTGGAGCGGACAGAGACCCGACAATGTCCCAGATAACTTTGGAGATCAACATTCATCTCCAAGTGCCCGCATCCACCATACCCATCTGACAGGAGCTGCGCGTTTCATAGCACAGTAACTGTCCCACAACCACCCGTGAAACCGCGTAATGCTTCTTAAATGTACGCAGATGGTGCCGAGAACACCGATATCGCGATGTATGCGTTATTGTTTCAGGCGCCATCTACGTCCGTGGTTGACAGCGAGCTCGTGTGCGCGCTTCGTTTCCTCCTGTTTCCTCCCTGCCTGCCTTGTGCTTTGCCACCCCCCCCCCCTTCCTCTCCAAGGTCTGGTGCGGCCTTCGGCACACTGCTACTTGGTGCTCGTCCAGCGGCCTTAGGACTCGCTCCTGTGTTCGTTCTACTCTGACGTCAACATGAGCTGCGCTTAATGTAACTGAGCAATGGGTCACGAGTTTTTTGCGCGATGAGTCAAGGAAATGCGTGTCTTTTAGCGGATGGGTTTTAATTGTGTTTTGTATTATGGATGTTTGGCGCGGTGTGTGTTTAGTGTTGCTGGGCGTGCAGTAGTTTGCATGTTTTTTTTTTTTTTTTTTTTTTTTTTTTTCCAAAGTTGTAGTTCTGACCGCTCTTCCAAATTCCCTTTGGATTAACTGAAGCTCGCTTTCTGCTGTTTGTGGGTTCGTGCCTTTTAACGTGTCGTGTATGTCTTGTCACCGCCCACTTTGGTTTAGGGTTTGCCTTTTTTTAGAGACGCAATTTTCCCCGGCTCTTTCATCAATCGGATGCAAACTATTGTGATCGCTTTAAAAGTATTGTTAATTATGCATAACATTTTAACAGTGAGGGCTTTGTTTTGGGTCCTTTAGACCGCTCACACTGCAGTAATTTTTTAATGTTTTTAATAATATTTTATTGGAACGAGGGCTTTTTCTAGGGTCCATCTCACCACTCCTTTTCTGTTATTTTTCAGAATTGTCAGTATTTTCTATGTAGCTTGATGTTCTTACTTTGTTGTAATCTCCTTGATGAATGTAAATTTCTAGAAGCCTTTGTGTATTGCGCGAATATCCTATTCTAGTTATTGGCATATTGCTATTATCACGAAAGGGGGAAAATGTAAGTTTTTTAATTAAAGGAGATGTCATATGTATTTTGTGTAAAAAATGATTTGTCACGGCACAGAAAAACCAGCAGTACAATAGGTCGCATGGTCGGACGAATCTCGATTTACATATTTTCGACCAGCGGTTCTCAAACTGTGTTTCTCGGGCCACTTGTGGTAGTATCTGTAGGTCCTGGGTAGTCCGCCAAATGTCCAAACTGCACCATCAAGTATTTTCGTTGCCTTGACATGCGTAGTTCCAAATCTTGACAATGCATTTTCTGCTTCATGTTGTGTTCAGGGCTTTTCCATATTATTTTAATAATTTTATATAATGCAATATATTTACATTTTTTTTAACATTCCTACGATAAAAATAAATAAATATTTTTAATGTCATGCATTTCAATGAGTAAATAAATCATTATTTGTACATTTCGGTACTTGCGTGATTAAGTTTGGAGGTGGACGGTACGTGTTAGTTTGACAGTCTACACCTAATGTGGCTGTAGCTTGCCGACACATGAAACAGGGACTCGTCTCTACATTCCTCCAGTGGAATACCTTATCCAACAAAACAGAGGACCCCCCCCCCTCCCCATCGGGTGGTTTAGGAAATACTTTACGTTTGTGTTTGCCAAGTAAAATGGTAAAAACTTTATTTTTATCCAGCTGTATTTCTGGGGTTTCCACTTATATGGCAAATAGTTTAAATGCCCCATATAAATTACACGACGACCATACATGGCCAGCAAATATTAATACAAAGAATAATTGAAAAATGCTGTAAAATTACAAAATGTTACATGAAAATCCCTTCGCAGTTATACAGCGAAAGACTATTGCATAACACAACTTGAATATTCAATTTACATTATAAAATGGAATAAAAAACATATAGTGTAATTTACATAACTTATGACATGATTTAGCACCCCCNTCGCCCGGCCCCAGGAACAGAGTTCCATCCTATCAAATTCCCTCTATGATTCTTCTCCCAAAATTGATAAATCATGCCTTATATCTCTTCAACACCCAGTTCTCGAAGTTTCTCTGTCGCTCATGAAGTGTAGGTGACGTCACCATACACGCCTCTTGAAGACACCCGGCAAGGAGGGGTGAGCGACCCGGCGAGGTAGTAGAGCAAGGCGGCCGCACTCAGTGTGCCTTCAGCCTGCTCACTGACACCAGCGGCGGCCCACGAGTCCGACGGGGCACACGCATCCAGGTAAGATGCCACGCCCATAATAGCAGCAATCAATCCATGTAGGTCTCGTAGAACAGCAGATTATGGCGCAGGTTTTCTTGTTGCTCTTGATGGATGTGACACCGTCACACTAGAATTCTGAGGTAAAGAAAAGTTTATGTTTATAAACCATCGAATAAAGAATGTCCCGTTTTTATTCATACGCAGCTTCAGGCATTGTAAAATAGTACATTTCTCCATTAGGTTATTGAAATTATTATACGAAAGTTTCGTGTAGCACAGATAACAGCAAAATGTGCAAACCTGCGGCACAAAATACTTCCGTTCAAACTAAGTCCCTGAGAAGAAAATGAAAAGTTATTTGCAACCTCAAACGAAGGTTACTTTGCTATCCATACACTAGTGCACATTTGGTCGTTTGATGACCTTGAGTCCAGCGTAAACGGACGGCAGTGGTGTAGTGGTAACTCGCCTCCCAACTAGGAGAACCGGGTTCGATTCCCGCCGGGGTCGCTCCCGGATTTTCGCATGTGGGAATCGTGCCGGACGATGTCGCCTTTTATCCCCTTATCGGCTCTGAAGACATCGACGTTAAGAACCGCCCAAATCTCTCCACTCCAATCTAGCGTAAACATCTCTGGGGCGTGTGCGTGTATTGTAGTTTGTTGTTCCTGTTTCACATACAACCTGCCGTAGTCTCAAGGACATGGCAATGATCAGGAATTTGTCTCTGAGCTGAAAGAAACCATTGTAAATTTAGCAATTAAGAGGATTCTCCTAAGAAAAAATAGAACGAAATGTGAACAAAAGTCATACAACCGTTCAGTATGTTGCAAATAAATATCAAGAATCAGTTAGGAACATACCAAGAAAACAAAAAGAAACGTCTAGGTTCACAGGAAGAACGATTTATTGTACGGCGAATAAAAAATCCAGCCCCCTCACAAACGCTCCCAAACCACGCGCTGAATTGTAAATTGTTACCGGTAATGCAATGTGTTCCGAGAGAGTTCGCCAGGTGTNAACGCTCCCAAACCACGCGCTGAATTGTAAATTGTTACCGGTAATGCAATGTGTTCCGAGAGAGTTCGCCAGGTGTTACGTAGACAAGGCTACAATGGCAATGCAGCCAGGAAGAGGCCCTACGTCAGTACGACGACATTCTTAACGTCATGCACGCAAATCCTTAAAACCATAAACATTTCGGCATGCACCTTCGTGACTAGATATAGCCCTGTTTCTATACAACATGAAGTCATTCCNTTAAAACCATAAACATTTCGGCATGCACCTTCGTGACTAGATATAGCCCTGTTTCTATACAACATGAAGTCATTCCCAAGCATAAATACTTCAACGAATTTTCAAAACACACACACACACTCGATGGCGTATTGAAGCTACGTATACTTGTATAAGAACTATAGTCCGTTCACAGTTACTTCCAACTTTTCTGAAGCCATGCTAAAGTTCTACTTCCAGTATATCCCTCCGCCTCGTGCAAACAAAGCTTAACCGAGTCTAGAAAATTACACAAAATTGGCAGAGCACTGCATTTGTGCGCAATCAGTATGATAATATTTTGCATAAGAACTATTTCATATCAAGAATTACCAACATCTATTTTATCTCTGCTTTATTTTTATCACGCTGAAATCAAATAATATAATGTATAGATAAAATACAGGTAAAATTTTAATTCAATTAAAAAGAAGGTATTTTTATGTTAACACACGCATAACGCGTTCGTAATACATGACATATTCAGGGCACGAGCCAAGCGCGTCATACACAAGGTAATTTTTCAAAGGTTTGATTCAAAAAGTGTGAGGAAACTACGAACAGGCTGCAATCATAAACTGTACGTGTTCAAGCAGCTGTTGCGGCATGTCGCTACGCTACAGGGCAACGCACTACGCACTGCCTGTAGATGTCAACAAGTGTTCTGCCGCGCAACGTGCAGGCGCAAAGTACGGGCAACAGAACAATGTGACTCGAGTGCAGAGATACGGCTCTTGCTTCGTCCTCTGATAAACAAGTCGACTGGTGGCAGTAGGCGGCGAGCGTAGCAATGAGGAGGAGAGAGAGAGAGAGAGAGAGAGAGAGAGAGAGAGAGAGAGAGAGAGAGAGAGAGAGAGAGANGGCCTTGTGAACCAGTTGACTTCTTCAAACAGCGCTGCCGTCAATGAAGTGCAAGTTTAGCGTCGCCGCTCGCGAGTTACAGCGCACGCGCAGAAGTTCCACACACCACGCCCGTGACGTATCAACACGATGTATCTAAATCAGATCGACAGACTTTTTGCCGCGGGTTAAACACGAACAAAGAAGGTGAAAAAACACACGCGTGTGTGATCAAAAGTGAGTCCCGAGGGCGGTAGGAGCCACGGTGGTGCAGTGGTAAGACAACTCGCCTCCCACCTAGGCGAACTGGACTCGATTCCCGGCGGGGTCGCTCCCGGATTTTCGCATGTAGGAATCGTGCCGGACGATGCCACTAGACGGAAGGGTTTTCTCGGGGATCTCCCGTTTCCCCGCCCTTTCATTCCGGCGCTGCTCTGTTACTCATGTCGCTTCATCCTCATCGGCTCTCGAGACCTCGCTGTTAGGAGCCGTCCAAATCTCTTCACTCACCCGAGGGCGGTACAACTTCAAAGCTGGACCAGCAGATGGAACACAGCGTCTCCATAACGTGTAAAGTTAATTGTGATATGCGGGCTGATAATCCATCCTTTAAATTCTCAGTGTGCTATACAATCGTGGAGATCAAGACTGAATAAGGGAAGTAACCGTGATTATTTACATGACATAGTTTGATGGCAGCGACGGACAGGTGTTGTGGTGTTTGCAGATCTTTGTTCATTTACCATTATTCAGACACTCGACGTTCTATCTTAAAGATTTCTCCAATGTTTGTAATAAACTTGTGTTTCAGGCCCACCTTCAAAGATATGCACCGCCCTTGGGATTCACTCCAGACCATATTTCGTGCATATGTTTTCACTTTACTTTTTCTTGAACAACCTGCAGTCGACGTTTGTCGGTCCACGCCCTGTATTGTCGCATAATCGAGCGAGGTGGTGCAACGGTAAACAACTGGCCTCGTACTCGGGAGGAACCGGTTTCGAGTCCCGGTCCGGCAATCCTGATTCCGGTTTTCCGAAATCACTCCAGGCGAATACTGTTTACCCATGCTGGATTACTTCTGGCCCTGCTATGGTTAAGGCTGGGTTTATGCGCCGCGTTTGCTGGATTACTTCTGGCCCTGCTATGGTTAAGGCTGGGTTTATGCGCCGCGTTTGCTGGATTACTTCTGGCGCTGCTATGGTTAAGGCTGGGTTTATGCGCCGCGTTTGCTGGATTACTTCTGGCGCTGCTATGGTTAAGGCTGGGTTTATGCGCCGCGTTTGCTGGATTACTTCTGGCGCTGCTATGGTTAAGGCTGGGTTTATGCGCCGCGTTTGCTGGATTACTTCTGGCGCTGCTATGGTTAAGGCTGGGTTTATGCGCCGCGTTTGCTGGATTACTTCTGGCGCTGCTATGGTTAAGGCTGGGTTTATGCGCCGCGTTTGCTGGATTACTTCTGGCGCTGCTATGGTTAAGGCTGGGTTTATGCGCCGCGTTTGCTGGATTACTTCTGGCGCTGCTATGGTTAAGGCTGGGTTTATGCGCCGCGTTTGCTGGATTACTTCTGGCGCTGCTATGGTTAAGGCTGGGTTTATGCGCCGCGTTTGCTGGATTACTTCTGGCGCTGCTATGGTTAAGGCTGGGTTTATGCGCCGCGTTTTGGTGCGTATGTCGGAAAACGTTCGTTCCTAAGTACATTAGTTCAAATGAACCATTTTATGCACTGAAGTACGTTCGATCCGAACATGCGTTCGCTAAATCCATCCGTTAAATAGTTAAAACGGACGTCCTGAAATAAACGTGCGTTCTGTCTAAATCCATTGAGTTAAGTTAGACCGTTTATGCCAACACACGTTTTCGATCCGTCACGAGACGTACGTCTTTTGGATGGTCCTTCTTGGGAATGTGTAGAGAAAAAGGGGGGGGGGTGGTCTTCTCGCCAGCCTACATGCCGGCATTGTCGTAGTTCACTCCACTCCGCTGGTAGCGTGTCTTCATCGGCCCCATCAAGGTGGCGCGTGCAGATTCAACTCTGTACGATGCTGTGGATAGTGTGAGGTGGTATCTACGCCAACCCACCACCATTGGAAGGAGCGCAATCTCCTTCTATTGGATTGCATTCAACTGCAGCCAATTAAAGCACGGTAGTGCCACATTATAGTCTGGCTCCAGACTTTGATGGTATCTGGCCGGTGTGCACAGCATGGATTACTCTAACGACTGCACTGGCTTAAATGCCTGATGTGACTTTGTGGCTGAATGAAACCATTGCTGGGCGCTGTGCACACCGTATGTTGCTCTGGAATTAACTCCGGTTTAACCTTCAAGGTCACAGGCACAGGAGACCCGACTGTCCACACTGTGTACATATCAGTACGGAGAATAATGTGTTGACGCTGTTGTGCTTTACGGTAATGTATTAAGGCGGAAAACAGTGCAGGTGCTGCGACAGTTGAATCTTCTGTGGACGTTGAACTGTTAATTGATTGCGTTAAAAATCGTAAAGTGTTGTGGGATCCAAGTGCCGAAGAATAGAAACAAGGACAAAGAACAATGGACTGACATATGCAGGTTATTCCATGCTGATTTTGACGAGAAGTCTGAAGTTGTAAAACAAAAAATCATAAGTAGAACTAGTGATGATAAAAAGTACTTTTGTATGCATTAGAACCTACTAGTAACACAGTAACTTTTCTGGTATTAGCTTTAGATATTTTAGGATTTTCGGATTAACTGGAACCCTACATGATGCATGGCTAGTAGCAGTAATACCTTACCAGTATGACTTGTACTTTACCCGTTTGAATACTGCATGTTGCTACTACGTTGTAAGTACAAGTTTCGGGTCTGCTGGGCATAAGAAATGTAGTTCATTATATACGTTAGTTTTTAAAACCCCACTAACGGACCCCCAACAAATTTTAACCCACCCAAACCCTCTACCTGGATTCTATGACATTATTAGGCGATAAATATTGTCGTTTTCGACTTTATATATATATATACAATATATACATTGTTAAACGATTATAAAACGGGACTACTTATGACACAGTAAATGTTCTTAGAAATTCGACATTTTGCTATCGTAAGGACAAACGGAGGTCAGACTACACTTTTAATGTTTAAGGAATTGAAATAAGAACACTTTAAATTGTATCAAATGTTTATTTACTTTGTAAAATGGAGGAGTAAAGCCACACGTGCAGTGAACTAGTGGTACATATGCATTTTCTCTGAGGATCATATTTGTGGGAAATGGGATGATAATTAGAAATAAATAAACATTGTTTGACATACATTTTCCGTTAAACCAAATCTATGTGACTAGTAAATTATAGCTATACGTATACATAAGGTTTTATGAGTAAAATTACCTTAACCCGAGTGTCATTGCTAACATTTCCTCAGGGACAAAAACTAATCAAGCTGGGATCCTTTTTCACAGTAGATCTAACCTTTCTCGGGAGTTCATCAAATGTCTCCTGAGACATACGAAAGTAATTAATGAAATGTTCACTGTCTTCTTTAAGTTCCTGAAATAAAGTGTAAAATACTGCTCTTTCTAGTCGTACACTGTTAGTGGGGTGAACTGCCCGCCGCCTTCTGGTACGTCGTTTTTAAAACAAGTAAATTACAGCAGGGTCCATGATCTATCTCTATTCAACAACAAGTGTAAACTAATCGATTTACACCCCACATGCTTGGATTGCCGAGAACGTTCTAGACGGCACCTACCTTATGTATGAATACCACATGCGGGCCTCTGAGGACTGAGTGGTTAAGAGCCGAGAGTTTGGCGTCTCGTGCGACCTTAAGCGACAGTTGGACGATTCCGGAGCGGCGAGGGACGACTGCAGCGATATGCGAGAGTGCGTCGGCGAGCTTGTGTGCAGTGAAGGTGGGACTGATCTGCGTGACTGTAGACTGGATGCGTGAGTGAGAAGACATACGGGACGATGGAAATAGACAGTTTTAACTAAACATTTGGAAATAATTGGAGCCGTTTAAGGAACGTTAGCAAGAGTAAAGACTGTGATAGACTTTAATTTAAATGGAGATATTAATTAAATACTGCTCTCAATNGACATACGGGACGATGGAAATAGACAGTTTTAACTAAACATTTGGAAATAATTGGAGCCGTTTAAGGAACGTTAGCAAGAGTAAAGACTGTGATAGACTTTAATTTAAATGGAGATATTAATTAAATACTGCTCTCAATAAGGATAATAAGAGTTAATACAACGCTCAGACTGGTAAATAACATATTTTTGACTGTTTGTAGCATTGAGAATAAATATAATTACTGAATTTAGTTATTTTCTTTTATTAAGACCTCCATCCCTCACGAACTAAGATACGCCACTCAGATGTCCCATGTAATTATATACATATATANTCTTTTATTAAGACCTCCATCCCTCACGAACTAAGATACGCCACTCAGATGTCCCATGTAATTATATACATATATATACACATACATATACATATATACACACTGGAAAAAATGTTTTATACTTTTAAAAGAAAATTATTTAGAAACNATATATACACATACATATACATATATACACACTGGAAAAAATGTTTTATACTTTTAAAAGAAAATTATTTAGAAACCCGTTGTTTCTCTTTAGAGCTACAAAAGTTTTCTTGTAAACATTGCAATGCATACATTTGTAACATTGCCAATAATTAAAAGCTTGTATTACAACTTACATTGTTGAGAAGTGGAAATTAAAATATATATTTTGAAAGAAAAAAATATGCCCGTAGCGAGACTCGCAATCAGAACCCTTCGTGTTACAACCTCAAGCACTTTACCACATATCACTTCGTCTTATAGCCCTTGGCTATCTCTTCGTGGTAAGTGAAGTGTGTTAACGCGGACAAGGATTGAAATTCATGGTTGAGAGAATCATNCCCTTGGCTATCTCTTCGTGGTAAGTGAAGTGTGTTAACGCGGACAAGGATTGAAATTCATGGTTGAGAGAATCATTGCACTTCAGAATGACATTGAGTCTGCAGGTGGATTGAACAGTTGCACAGTTTTGAGTTTTGTAACTGCAGAATATGTCGTTTCATGTATGGTCGAATAGGGGTGACAGTTACTGATATAATTAAAGTAGGTTCGGTTGTTTACAAAAATTACTGGGTGGGGGGAAAATGCATAGCAGCTCAATCGCATGAGCTAATCTTTCGGGGGAAGTAAAGTAAAATACGACAACGTTTTTTACACTAGAAAGAAAGTAAAAATGAAATATCCCACCTCCTCGCCAACATTTTATTGCTATTATTTATTAGCGCATAATTCGTATACACATCCACCCTTTTAAGTGACATAATTATCACAGGATGAAGGAGTTTGTAACTTGACTTCCCGACTTAAAGTAAAAAACACCTTTCTGGAGTATTACAACTACGGCTCACAATTTTTTTTTTAAGCAATGGAAAATAATTTTTTGCTTTAGCTATACAAATTATTGAGTTTGATAGGCAGTTATACAGGGTGATTCTAAAATCATTGGACAAACATTGAGGGGTGGTAGAGCTCACTAAAACAAACAATTATTGTATAGGAAGATATGGGCGGAAGTGAAGCGTTGAGGCACAAACACAAAAACATAACACATTAACGGAAACATAAAATGTTCATTAGCAGCATACTTAACGAGGGATTCCGTACAGAAAATGTTAAAACAGTTGCTGGAAATGCATCCACCAACAGTCACGCATGCTTGGCGACCTCTACATATGGCGTGATTGGCTGACAATGGTGGCGTGCGTGAAATACCCGGCGTATTTGAATCTGTTCGCCAATCACTCCACCGACGCTACCAAGCTTGCATTACTGTCGGTGGTAGCAATTTTGAGCAATTATTATAAACATTGCTGTAAAAAGGCATTTAGCGGCGACGTTGTAAATAAACAATGTGTTGCATGTCATGTGTTATGTTTGTGTTTGTGCCTCAACGCGTCACTTACGCCCATATATTCCTATACAATAATTGTTTGTTTTAGTGAGCTCTACCACCCCTCAATGTTTGTCCCATCATTTTTGAATCACCCTGTATTGCTCATTAACAGATCGTGGCAATAGTCATTTGTTGAAAAGAAAGTGCAGGGTAAACAAACTAAACCACGTACGAAACCTTTTTTATAATTATAGTGGCGAAAATGTCAGTATCGATTTACAATCGATTATAACAAAGATGAAATACGTCAAACGCGCACAAAAATACAGATTTTTTAATCACGGAAGTTTTAAGGGCATTAAGATAACCTAGTCAGTCCCCATGGCTAAGTTCGAGGTCGTAAAATTGTTCGTGTATTTTTCTATCATACCTGGTAGATTACTTAGAATAATCACGTGCACAGAAAGCGCAACGCCACCGTAGTTCCTGTTGCATTTAATTCATGACTTCAGCCAAGTTGAGAACACCTGAGATCTCAGAAGTTCACGTAAAAGTACACTGCATTTAGAACGGCATTTTCTGGAGACGACAATGGGCGCATGCACAGAATTAACACGACCGCGATGAAAAATCTCCTTTGAAAACGGAAGTAATGAATTTTTAGTTGTGCAATCGTTAGCTACTGTAAAATAATTACCTAGTAGGGATTTCAGAAATGGAAATCACATAAAATATTTTGTAGCTCTGTTGAAAATGTACCTGGATCAGGCATATATATACCCAGACTGCAGTAAACATGTTTGTCGTTCACTTCTCCCCAAACGTCCTGTAGGTCTCGTACGTAGTAGTATAGTGGGCCTTATGCCGCCGGTAGTACTCTGGGAGCTGCACTCATGCCAGACACAGGGTGTTACAGAGGGAAGTATAGGCGTTACTAGTGTGCCTTTGATGGTAGCGCGTCGTTATTGCTTGAGATCGTTTTGGCTAAAAGTATTCTTTCTCTTCGTTTTGCCTGAAAAGTACTTTTGCAACAAAGAAAGTACTTTTGCCTCAAAGATGTATTGTATCATTTTCTAGTTCCTTGTTAAATTTGCCTGATAATCAATTCGCCTAAAAGATATTTCGCCATAAGTCGTTTGGCCTCCATTTTAGGCAAAACGTTGTGTACTCCCTTAGATAAACTCCATCCTCCAACAGCCACTTGAGTTCTGTTCTCCACGGGACACTTCATTTTCATTTCGTAAAAGATTTCCCATAAGGCAAGCGCGGCCTGAATAAGGCAGGGCCCCCACCTCCCACTACTTCAGTACGATCACGTCTCCGTGTCTCGACTGCACAGAAGCTGCTCAGCCTCCAACGCGACACACCGCTACGCTGAAGCTTATCTGCTCGCGTACATACGGCGAGATAGGCGCGCAAACTCGTCTGCAGCATGTTTGCTTTCCAATCGCCGTTGCCGCGTTCAGCTGCTCTAATTAGCAAGCCCGGTGCCAGACAACTTGTAGCTGCACCGTCCTGATACACATCACCGACACACATTGCCGTCTATAGTACATTCACGGTTACTTCCAACTTTCCTGAAGACCCGCTCACGTTCTACTTCGAGCATATCCCTCCGCCTCGTGCAGAACAAAGCATAACCGAGTCTAGAAGATTGCACCAGAGGGACAGCGCACCGTATTCGTGCGCACTCACTTTAATTATATTTCGCGTNTAACCGAGTCTAGAAGATTGCACCAGAGGGACAGCGCACCGTATTCGTGCGCACTCACTTTAATTATATTTCGCGTAAAAACTACTTCTTACTGGGTACCAACACACCTATTTTCTTCCTATTTTTATTCATGTTAATTATAAACGAAATACTATAACTTACAGATAAAGTATACGTAAAAAGTTCAATTTATATAAAAAAAAATAAGGTACCTTTATGTTAACACAAGTAGAAAACGCTTGTTGATACATAAACAACCATGTAAGTAATGCATGGGGTGATTTTCCAAAGTCTCGATTCGAAAAGTGTGAAGAAACCGCGAACAGACTATATCATGCGATCCTCATAAATAACGCACAAGAGAAACTAAGAGTCGTTGTGCTTGGCAGAGGTGCAGTATCATAAGACGCCCAGACATCCGGCGTTAGGTGTNCCCTTGGCTATCTCTTCGTGGTAAGTGAAGTGTGTTAACGCGGACAAGGATTGAAATTCATGGTTGAGAGAATCACTGCACTTCAGAATGACATTGAGTCTGCAGGTGGATTGAACAGTTGCACAGTTTTGAGTTTTGTAACTGCAGAATATGTCGTTTCATGTATGGTCGAATAGG
This sequence comes from Clitarchus hookeri, assembly GCA_002778355.1. NCBI lineage: Eukaryota > Metazoa > Arthropoda > Insecta > Phasmatodea > Phasmatidae > Clitarchus > Clitarchus hookeri. Next base: position 107,405 of record NQII01006735.1, read on the forward strand.
GGTGACAGTTACTGATATAATTAAAGTCGGTTCGGTTGTATACAAAAATTACTGGGTGGGGGGAAAATGCATAGCAGCTCAATCGCATGAGCTAATCTTTCGGGGGAAGTAAAGTAAAATACGACAACGTTTTTTACACTAGAAAGAAAGTTAAAATGAAATATCACACCTCCTCGCCAACATTTCATTGTTATTATTTATTAGCACATAATTCGTATACACATCCACCCTTTTAAGTGACATAATTATCACAGGATGAAGGAGTTTGTAACTTGACTTCCCGACTTAAAGTAATTCCTTGTCATAAAAAAAAACACCTTTCTGGAGTATTACAACTACGGCTCACAATTTTTTTTTAATCAATGGAAAATAATTTTTTGCTTTAGATATACAAATTATTGAGTTTGATAGGCAGTTATACAGGATGATTCTAAAATCATTGGACAAACATTGAGGGGTGGTAGAGCTCACTAAAACAAACATTATTGCATACGAATATATAGGCGGAAGTGACGCGTTGAGGCACAAACACAAGAACATAACACACTAACGGGAACATAAAATGTTCATTAGCAGCATACTTAACGAGTGATTCCGTACAGAAAATGTTAAAACAGTTGCTGGAAATGCATCCACCAACAGTCACGCATGCTTGGCGACCTCTACATATGGCGTGATTGGCTGACAATGGTGGCGATAGTTGAAGGCAGTCAAACGGTGCGCCAGTGACCTGCTGCATCAGCATCACTCCACCGACGCTACCAAGCTTGCATTACTGTCGGTGGTAGCAATTCTGAGCAATTACTATAAACATTGCTGTTAAATGGCATTTAGCGGCGACGTTGTAAATAAACAATGTGTTGCATTTCATGTGTTATTTTTGTGTTTGTGCCTCAACGCGTCATTCCCGCCCATATATTCCTATACAATAATTATTTGTTTTAGTGAGCTCCACCACCCCTCAATGTTTATCCCATGATTTTAGAATCACCCTGTATTGTTCATTAACAGATCGTGGCAATGGTCATTTGTTGAAAAGAAAGTGCAGGGTAAACAAACTAAACCACGTACGAAACCTTTTTTAAAATTATAGTGGCGAAAATCTCAGTATCGATTTACAATATTTATAACAAAGATGAAATACGTCAAACGCGCACAAAAATATATATTTTTTGATCACGGAAGTTTTAAGGGCATTAAGATAACCTAGTCAGTCCCCATGGCTAAGTTCGAGGTCGTAAAATTGTTCGTGTATTTTTTCTATCATACCTGGTAGATTATTTAGAATAAGCACGTGCACAGAAAGCGCAACACCACCGTAGTTCCTGTTGCATTTAATTCATGACTTCAGCCAAGTTGAGAACACCTGAGATCTCAGAAGTTCACGTAAAAGTACACTGCATTAAGAACGGCATTTTCTGGAGACGACAATGGGTGCATGCACAGAATTAACACGACCGCGATGACAAATCTTTGAAAACGGAAGTAATGAATGTTTGGTTATGCAATCGTTAGCTACTGTAAAATAATTACCTAGTAGGGATTTCAGAAATGGAAATCACATAAAATATTTTGTAGCTCTGTTGAAAATGTACCTGGATCAGACGTATACCCAGACTGCAGTAAACATGTTTGTCGTTCACTTCTCCCCAAACGTCCTGTAGGTCTCGTACGTAGTAGTATAGTAGGCCTTATGCCGCCGGTGGTACTCTGGGAACTGCAGTCATGCCAGACACAGGGTGTTACCGAGGCAAGTATAGGCGTTACTAGTGTGCCTTTGATGGTAGCGCGTCGTTATTGCTTAAGATCGTTTTGGCTAAAAGTATTCTTTCTCTTCGTTTTGCCTGAAAAGTACTTTTGCAACAAAGAAACTACTTTTCCCTCAAATACGTATTGTATCATTTTCTAGTCCCTTGTTAAATTTGCCAGATAATCAATTCACCTAAAAGATCTTTCGCCATAAGTCGTTTGGCCTCCATTTTACTCCCTTAGATAAACTCTATCCTCCAACAGCCACTTGAGCTCAGTTCTCCTCGGGACACTTCATTTTCACTTCGTAAAAGATTTCCCATAAGGCAAGCGCGGCCTGAAGGAGGCGGGCAGCCGCTCTCTCATATCTCTCCCCGGCCATCTCACTCTCTCTCTCTCTCTCTGTTCCTTTCCCCCTCTATATGTTCCTCACGTCATGTCCCTCTCCCTCTCTCTATCAATGTTTCTCTATATCTATGTCTCACTATATCTCTGTATATGTCTCCCTATTTCTCTATCTATGTCTCCATATTTCTCTATCTATGTCTCCCTATTTCTCTCTCTTTGCCTGCCCTGTTTCTCTACTATGTCTTCCTATTTCTCTCTCTGTGTGTGTGTCCCTATTTCTCTCTCTTTGCCTGCTCTATTTCTCTCTCTTTGTCTCTATGCCTTGATAATTTTCTACTTGTCTCTCTCTGTTACTGTCCCTGCCCCCACCTCCCCCTACTTCAGCACAATTACGTCTCCGTGTCTCGACTGCACAGAAGCTGCTCAGCCTCCAACGCGACACACCGCTACGCTGAAGCTTATCTGCTCGCGTACATACGGCGAGATAGGCGCGCAAACTCGTCTGCAGCATGTTTGCTTTCCAATCGCCGTTGCCGCGTTCAGCTGCTCTAATTAGCAAGCCCGGTGCCAGACAACTTGTAGCTGCACCGTCCTGATACACATCACCGACACACATTGCCGTCTATAGTACATTC